>JAUJYS010000947.1:0-19550 GCA_033995665.1 Melogona broelemanni | reverse complement strand
ATGGGCAGCTCTGTCAACAGCTCTGCTGGTCTGCTGTGCGCCTCCAGGTCCAGCAATTGGGCAGCTCTCTTTTTTTTAATGCTTTTAATGTTTTAATGCTTATTGTGCAATATATGTAGGCTGTTACAAATTAGCTAGAATGTAAATGTCTAATTTGTTTTTCTTTTTAATTATTATGCCTACCCTGATTCGCTTCACGCGTTTCAGAAAATCTACACACTGCCCAGCAGGGTGTCTGGTCAGGAAAAATATGGTACCCACAATTTGTAAATGCTTGTAACCAACAGTTTTTTTTATTTATGACGACAATGACCAGCTACTCAATCCACTGGTTTGACGGCACCCAAAAACACAGGTCAAACAAAAGCTAATTGACAATTTGCAATTTCCAATAAAACAAAACAAGCTGTTATATTCCTTTTTTTTAACAAATGAGGAAATCCTATTCAGCAGAACTACAGTCTTTTTCTCTAAGCAGTCTTTAAACAAGATAGTCTTTCACGTGTCGAACACTCTCTTCTGAGCAACAATGGCGACGGAAAAAAAGGTCGGCCAACCTTAAAAAAATGTGCACCGCGTTAGCGAAATCACAACGGCGATACAGAGTTTTACCTTTTTGGCGATGCGATGATTACCGATTACCCCAGGCAATCTGGCTAGAGGTCGTCACCTCTACCAGAACAACACCGATGTTTCTCTCGGTGACATGGAGTCGGTTTCTGGCACTACCGGGAATCAGATCCAAGTGCTGTGGTCACTGGCGACGTACGTTAACCATCCGACGCGATTATTCTCCGAGCTTGGTTACTCCGAGAAAACCCTAGAAAAAGTTTCTCCAGTCGTACACACGGGGAATTCAGTCACCGACCTAATTTGATGCACTTGAACCACGTTGGCTAACTCGACGAAGTTGTCACTTATCATGCGGCCATTGTCCGCGAGCGTCCCTTGTCTTTTTCGCGTCAAACAAACGAGCATACGCGGACTACACCTATTGTTGAGACGTGCAGTATTAATGCCGGCAAAGCTTAGCCACGAACTTCCTTCCACTTACGAAACGGCGAGAGCGAACTACTCCACCGGAGGAGAACTAGAGCCCGAATGTCCCATCAATGCGAAAGGTCCCCGTAGCCAAAACTTTCCGCAAAACCATGACGTCACTTTCTCGCCTCCTCGATAATCCGAAAATCGTACGCATTGGTGAATGAGATAAAGGGGTCCGGCAACAAGGAGGAATCGGGAAAGGTAGAAGGGAATCTCGGCTGCTGTAGGCGGCTGGGTAAGGGGATAGACAGTACTCGAATTAAAATGGTACGCACAATTAGCGAGCACTAAATGTCACCTTACATGTATAGCAATGAAGTGTGCTGTAAGTTGTGCCAGTGGGTAGAAATCGTGGACAACCTCTCCCCTTCGGTTTCCTGGGCGGAAGGGGAGACTGGGAAATTTTAGCATAATTTTAGCATAGTAGCATGTGTTTTGGACGCGCGCCGTATGCGCCAGTGCGCTCAGTCTGGTGTCACGGAATCGAGAAGAGCGGAAGACGTGCAGAAAGGGCGCAAAACCTTATCTGAGGGGTGCGTCCCGTCCGCCCGAAAAGACGGTAATATAAATCACCAGTACAAAGTTTGTTGGTATAATTTGGCATCATCATTTGCAAAAACGTCACATATTTTTATATCACTAATTTATCCAAACTATTATTTTTGCACAACTAGTTTAAAATTACAAATCATCTAAAAGTTTAGATTAAAATTAAAATTAAAATTAAGAAAAAAATACAACGTAATTTTTCTAAACACATTGTCATGAAGCGAAAGCGTCCCTAAAGTATTAATTGTTTTCGTCGCGTTGCAAATGCTTTTTTCCTTCATTGGTGGTTACTTTCATCAAAAGCTCCCCCTGACAATTTGTTGGCGTTTCTCCGCAATGCACATACCTTCTTTGACCTCTACCTCCACCAAAGGCTGCCCATCACAAATTGGTCGCATTTGCCCGCAATGCACATTCTTTGCGTTTGGCCACAGTGCAAATAAAGGTCCAATGTAGGGAAATTAATAATTCAATGTGGCCAATTTAAATTTTGAATTGGTCGATTTTGAAATCTGCCAATTGTGTCTCGTCCTAAAGTGTATGTGTCATACAAGCAGCGTTGTTAAATCATTAGTGATTGATCTTTTGTGATAACTTTTGTTTATGTTACTTATAAACTTTGTTTACCTAGTTGTGAGTATATGGACCAACAAAACTAATGCACTGTAGCTATACATGTTTGAAAATGTGATAACTTGACACCTACTTGTTTTTGAGTGTAAACAACAAGTGTTGCCAATGTATGAGTCACCTAGCATCCGGGCTTTATCCCACTGAAATGCATAGCGTACTTTTAAAACCAAAAAGTGTATCCAGCCTCAAGCGCCGCAAGTGTCAAAATGTTGAACTTCCCGTTACCTTTGTTTATTTTCTTGCTTGGCGGTTAGCAATTGCGAAGCGCCCTCTTGCGTGAGATTTTGTAGTAGTTTTTTTTTTTTTAATGTTCGTGGAGAACGTGATTTTTTTTAGGCAGAGACGAGGGTAAATTCACAGATGGGAGAGTTGCCAGTCGCCTTTCAAAACCTGGCAAACTAGACTAGTTCTGAAAAGACCATCTCTGTTTCTGCAACAGTTTATTTGTTTCACAATATCCACTCCTGGATTGAACGGGTCATTGTTTTTGCTCGAATAGAGCGGTGACCCGAAAAAGAATCTTGCTCCAAAACCGTACGCGAACCTGTTCTATACCTGGATCTTAAAGCGAGCTCGGTGACCCGGACATATCCGGACCACGCATCGTTTAGGCTCATTAGTACACCCCACTCAATCCCGTTGCTGTATTTTCGCTCACCTAGATTCTGATTGAAACAAGCGTTAGAAAAATTGAGCTCACCACTGAGCGGAGTGTTGTTTCATCACGTGCCTTGGCTCGAACTCTGAAAAAAGCTGAATTTTGATTCCTGTTTTGATTTTCTTTAGGGCTGTAATCTCTGCCACATGTGAACTTAAAACGTGTTCTTTCTTCTCGAAATTTATCGCCTCGCAACGCTGCGAAGTTGACGCGCCAATAATTCGAAAAACTTTGGTATTTTCGGTTTTGGATCTTTGCCGGTTACTAGGTGCCGCAAGATTTTAACTCTGAAAAAAAAAACATTTCGTTCTTTGGACTGGCCAGAGCTGTTTTTTTAAATTATACTTGATGGCAAACGTCAAAAGCAATATGAGCAACAGCAACTTTGACGCGCTTGAAATTAAATCCTGATTGATGCATTCTTGAAGCGTCAGTTTAGCTTCGTTCAATATTTGTAGTATATCCGTCAACTGGCTTTAATTTCACGTTCAGTGTCTGCTCTTAATTTTAAGAGAACCTATCGCCACCTACTGGCCTATCAGTAAAATCGCTTACGTTTTGGTTTATTTAAACATATTTGCAAAGGCCATAAAACCTATAAGCTAAATTTGTTGGGTTTACCTATCTAGGCCATTGCTCCAAGTGTCTATACTCGTATAAGACAAGATAATATATATGCTTTTGATCGTGCATTTTGCGTATAATATTTCATTCAAAGAAAACATGACCAAATTTGACTGTTTTCTGAAGAGATGGGCAATTTTTATCGAAGCTAATTACTTTGAACTGCTTGGGTATTTAGGCGTTTGCTTCCGGTTTTCGGCTTCGTTCTGTCTTTTCGAGTTTCTGTAAACTAATCTTCCCCTAAAAGAATTGGGTTAAATTCCGCATTGAACTTCCGCATATGTGGCCGCCATCTGGCTATGTTTATGTGCTTCCAATAGTGGCGTACCATTGTAAATAACTTATGTAACGATATATACGAGCGGAAAGTGTTTGGCTTTTTGCAAGTATTTTTCGCACATTCGCAGAGTTTGTAGCCTTTAAAGGGCGTGACCTCTGTTTTTGCTGCAAAAAATATTTTTTGCGTATACGACCGTTATATTTAGCTGGCGTATTAAGAGCTATATCGCGTCTCTGTACACACGTTTTTCACTGAAATTGCGCATTATTCATTAAACTAAATATTTGAACATTCTTTTTCATGTTGGTAGGAACAAGGCTCGATAGTTACCATTCCAGTTGTTTGGGTAGCACATTTTTATCCATCAACACAGGCTAAATGTGAACATACTCGTTCCATTTCTTTTCTAACTTTTATCTCATACATTTTATCAAACGAAACTGAAGTAAAAGAAGCCAAATGTTATTTTGATGTTGCAACGGCAAGTATTGCATTTTGAAAGTAACCAAAGCATTTTGAACTCAAATTGGTTCTGTTTGTGGCCACTTAAAAGGACTGCAGTCTAGGAGTTCAATCCAGGATTTCTCTAGTCAGGGCCGAAACTATGTAATAATAGGCTTTACAGAAAGAAGAATAAAAAATCTTAAGGTCAATAAACTTTAAGAATGACTTGGGCCTAATTTCTAAAAGGGTTTTTTAACCATCTAAACTGTTCAGGTGGCGCGTATGCGCTTCAGCATAATTATTTCCGAAAGCTACTAAAATGGCCGTTGACTGACTATAAAAACAAATTAGTTTTTGGAGTGAAAAACTCGCAGGTCATTCCCGCCTTTAAGCAAGATAATAGCGTGTAGACGAAGTTCGGAATCCTTTTGTTGTAGAGATAGCGAATTGAAGTATTCCGTTGCCTTGTGGTGTAAAGCGCTCGATTTCGTCTTTCAAAGAGATCAGACGCCGCAAAAATTTCAAAAGTACTGCCAGCGATGTCTTTGCGTTAGATGGTTGAAATGCGAACCTTAAGTTTCCATTTTTTTCCGAGACAAAATTTATTATGCCTAGTGGAGCGCGGCTTTCTCCTCCCGTTTAAAGATCCTGCGCTACATTGCACTAGAAAAGCTTTAGTCCAACGAACCACCACACAGCATTCGAAAAGGCGCTGTTCACAAAATAGCAGCTTACAATATAGCAATTCACAAAATAGCTACTCTTTACCAAGCACAGTACATCTGTGACAATCACAAGCGTATTCACTCACCACTAGATTTTCTGGTTTGGATTTGTTTACTTTGATGTCTCGTGTCAGGTACGTGTACTATACGTTTGTAGTACACGTACCCTGAATTGAGGACTACATGTTTTTTTGTAAGAAAAACAGCTCATTTGCCAATTTCTTAAAACGGAATTAGATGTAGTATTATTTTATTGATCTGTTGAAGGGATGTATTCACTTTTATATTTAATTTATTTGTTGCTTTTAACAAATATATTATTGTTTTTGCTATACATTATTCTGTGAAAATTATTCGAAGTTGTGCTTAAGTAGGAGAAAATGCTATGCTCGTAAAACTGTCTAGACATTAAAAATTTAAGTAAGTTCGGTTAGTTTAGTTTGCATGAACAGGACTACATTATTCTTTGGCTATTTTCGCCATCAGAGCAATAACGTGTCTCGGATGCGGAGTTTGTAGACACGTATCCCAGAGGCGAAAGCGAAAAGGAAGATCGTTGTTAGCGGTAAACTACATTTTTTCAATGGAACTATCTCGATTTCCTTTCATCTTATCACGTTGCCGCTGTCTGAGCCCCGTGTTTGGGAGCTTAATGTCATCGAAACGGGACAGTGCATTGGCATTGGCTACCGATTCGAATTAGTAACTGATCCACTGATCCCGCTGTCGTAGTTTCAACTACGGTTCAATGTTTGAAACGGTTATAGGTAATTCGTGGATTTGTTTGTTTTTATCAGTACAAAACACGTGTTTGACGTACGTTTGTACTAGTCCAAATTTAGCTAGGTTCGCATCCAGCAACCTTTCTGGTTCCTTCAAAGAATTTACTCCATACTTTGCCGTATTGCCCAATGGTTGTCACACATGTGTCTCTGTCAAGACGCTGGAAGACAGTCAACTAACCTTGTGCCCATAATTAATGCGGCGAAGGGCACAAAATGATGGGGGCGGGGAAGGGTGTATGTACAAAAAAAAAAATTAGGCATTCTGTCTCTCGCATTCGTTCGGTAAAAAAGGTATTTGGGAGTCGTCTTTATTTTTGGCGTCGCCTAGGTGATCTTCACGCTCGGCTTCTGCAGTTGTTCCAAGTCCATCACCTGTCACGTGGTGAAGGTATATAGACCCAACACGGGAGCCCCAATTGTTGCGACACTCGTACAAAAAATATATGGCGTGACATTCCAACAAAAATGAAAAGTCTGGAAATGAGGATTGATTTGTTGTCGCTTTCTGTCTTGGGTGTCTGAGGTATATCCAGATTCCGTTACGTTCAGTCACACCATCTGACGAAACCCCTTTGCCGGTGCCAAGTCATAAATAAGCAGATTTGAAATTTTGACACTTTCATAGTGCAGTAAAATTGCGTGAAAATGATTCCAATTCACGGGCAGCGCCGCGTGATACCGACGCAAAACACGCAATACACTTCAGTATTGCGGGAAAGCCCACCTAAGTCCGTCCATCCTTAATAGTCACCCTATGGACTCAATATCGCAGTCCACATCAGTGAGCCAAACGATCTAATGAGGATGGCTGATTATTAGTAGAGGAAGTTTAGTGAAAGATATTATTGCCTTCCTTTCTATCCTTTATTCGGGAGCGCTGTGAAAGTGCCAAAATATTCCTATTTTCGTCAGTTTATTTATCGCAAGGTGCAAGCGATCCTATCCCCGCGTTGACGTATGAATCATCGCATGAGTCAATTCACTTGTTGCTTTGGTCCAGGATGAGTACATAATCCCAAAAAACGACCACATTTTTCGCTAGAGGCCTCCGCGTTTTATGCCTAAAGAATCTGTCAAATTTTACGGATTAACGGAGATTTTTACGGCATTCTCACCATTCTTGATAGGTTGCCAGGAGGCATTTCAAATCATTTTTATAATAAGCATCAACAAGATACCAAACATTTTTTTCGTATATAAGGAATATAATGGTCAGTATAGATAAAGTTTAATAATTAATAAAAATGCGAGGTTGTTTTAAAAATATGCTCTTATCTATGAAATTGCCAAACTTGAATCGATAATTGATTTTCTTATCTTTTAAATAATGGTGAAATTTTCTGTGGCGGTTATATGTGGTAATTATACTGTATATTACACGGCACATTTTCAGACGATAAATTAGATATCCGTTAAATAACGCAGAAACTGATTCTATGAAATTTGTGAAATTGAATTGACTGAATGAGTTAGGTCGACAAACTAGAAAATTTCAGAAAATAATTTAACAGTTTTGCCGTTTTTAAATGAATCAAACTGACATTCAAAAATGGTCATATTAAGTGTCGAATCCTGTCCAAAATCCATACTTGCAGTATTGTTTGCGTTGTTATTAACTAACACAAAATATTGTCAATTTGGGAGATTATTATTTTTTTTATATAAATCACCGTAGTGCCTAGTGCACAACAGGAATATTGCACCCTCGTGTCTCTATGGAGATATGTGAGGGGCAGGGAATGTAAGGGATGGGGAATGGCAGCTGGATTAGCCAGGCTGCAGGATCCACCCCTAAGCTCTGGTCTCCCTAATGGAAGCTGAGGGATGACGCCAGTACCCCAGGCTAACGAATAAACGAAAGCTTGCGCCGGGAATCGAACCCGGGACCGTCGGCTTCGTAGGAGGTCCCCATACCCACTGACTTGGCTTGTAAACGTGTATTTCATTATTTCATATGGACGTGTAATTCTACTTGGATATACTGTTGAACTATAAACAGCTTTTCCTGAGTTTTTGAATGCAGTCGGAAATGGGCTTAAAATTTCCTGTTCAATTAAATTCAAGTAAGGAATTATCAATTTTTTAGTCATGATGAAATGCTCCATTGGTTGTATTGGCTACAATTTGACTATTGATTCATGATATGATTTTGCCTTCTCGATCTTGGTCATGTGTTTTAATTTTTTTGAAGTAAATTTTATAAATGTAAAAGAAGAAATGTACCGTCTTTTTCTGTCAATCAGCCGCAAGATGAATGTTCCCGCACCGTTCATTCACCGCACGATCCGTCAACAGCATAGCCCACTAAAGTCACTGAGTGAACATTCATTAATTTTGATTAATTTCTACCCCTATCGGGATTCTAACACAAAACCTCAAAACTCAATCTGATTCTGAGACATGTTTTGACACCCTGCATCATTTCACAGTTCGCTATATTTTCTTTCAGGGTTTTAAGTGATAATCTTTTTTTGCGTGCACCAGCTGGTACCAAAGAAAATGGCATTCCAATGGAGTAAAACCCAAAAAATACCCTGTACATAGAAATCCAGTTGGACAGGTCAGCTTGAAGCCAAGCCAGTTAAATACCAGTCCACCATTATGGTACCATGAATACTAAATTTCGTAACCGTTTAATTTAAGTAATGGCGCCACGGGTCTCATAAGGTCTTTTTCTGAGGCATATTGCCTGTAGCCGCAACACACAAATTCCATACTTGGCGGGCCCCGAATGATTGACTCGACCAAATTATATAAAAGTCGCTTGAATCTCACACGTTTATCGAGAGTGCGGAACAGCAGGTGTCCCGATAGACCACGGCGCTCTCGCTATCATACGAGAGAAATTCGTGGCGCACGAAATAATTATAGCCGAGACCGGGAGTGACGTTGAGCCTCCAAGACGTCAGGTTCTTCCCCGAATTCTGATTGGTTCGAATGCCTGTACGTACACGCGAGCCCGGCGGAACACCCAAACCTTCAGAAAATCTCGAGAACTACACGAAAACTACAGTAGGATATGAACCCCGATTGCCAGGGGCGCTAGTTTCTCGTGGAGAATCCCCCTCATACATCTAATACTATATTTATAAGATGTCTGAATGTCTGTTAATTGCCACATTCTCTCACTAGTAAAAGTATAAAATCAATGTAAATTAAGCGTATTAATATTTTGTTCGAAACAATATTTTGTATTAAACGTTGATCAGACATCGCCACCTAACGAGCATGGCGGGAAAAGCGATTAAATTGAGTTTGTTTTTTTACCACTTGGGCAAAGTCATGGAGAAAAACTTTAAAAAGAGTCTCGGAAAAAATATCCGCGACCACAACGCCATGTACAAGAGCCATTGTTGCAATGAAAACGAATCAGTTCTGAAAGTTATAATCAAAGATAATTTTTATTTCTAATTTTTTTTGCTATTAAATTACAACATGTCATGAGTACTGGAAGGAAAACTTATTGACTGAGATTCTCACTCTATGCCACCCGAAAACACCAATATATATTTTTTTTATTTCTTAGCTTATTTGCCGAAAACTTTCTTTCCAATGCATTGCCTAGCAATATAAATGCAAGCCACGGGCAATGCAAGGCAAGAAGAAAACCAACATGGTTTCAGGAGCACCGCTTTTTATTTTCACAGGGTGTTTGCTGTGAATTGTTCATGTACTTGTATTAAAAAAGGCGTTCAAGATTTAAAAGAAGCGTAATTCTTCTTTATGGTTAAACTATCTATATACGTGAATGTTGATTTGAAAGTATGATGTACAAGCCGCTCGCGGAGACTGAAGCCTCACATGTAACTGCAGCAGCGACCAATTAACGAAGCAACTCTTTCTCTGCCCAGCGTTGAGTCGACAAGATTTGCAAACAAAAGAAATCGCCATTGCATACTTTGGAAAAGAGTCTCTCAGACAGTAATACGAATACCAGTGTGCAACAAGAACATAACTAACAGCCAATTGTTGAAATGGCTACTATTAAAAAAATTATTCTTCACTTTTAACGAGTTAGTCGATTCAACGAGTACAGAGCGTCAATAAAAAGAAAGAAATAAAGAAGAAAAAAACACAGCGCATTTAAAACACAAATAACAAGAAATAAAAATCACACAAATGATATCATATAGCCATAGGCAGTACTTTTATACCTGCAGCCAAAATGTATCATAACCTATCGATGTAAATATATCTGGAGTTTTCGGAAAAAAAAATTGATTTGTGTGCCTAGTATCTTCGGCCTGTTTTATTGTTATTCATCTCCAAGAATAGGCTGGTTACCACCAACGTATTCTTGACAACAGCTAAATTATTAATAATTATTATTAATTATTAATTATTATTCTAAATTATTATTCAACTAATCTATAAAGGATGTTGATAAGTGTCGATAAGAGGAGAATAAGTAGAAGACGCTTGTTAAACATTATATTTTACACCTATGTTCTAAGGTTCATAATCAAATTGAAAATGCGCGATAAGCGATGAATGAAATTATGGTATACGGTATTAATTTCACGTGAAATAAAAAATAATGGGATACCCAGCGCCCTGACCGCGAATTGGTATTTAGTTCAACTATCGACAATTGCAACCTCCTGTCACCTGCCCAAATAAGGAATGTGCGCGCCACCTAGTGAAAGAGCGCAAGGGCCAACAGAGCATCCACAAATGCATTCCCTTCATGCAAGTCGAATCAGAATTCGACAGGACGTTGTATAATGTTAAACGGAAGGTAAATTATTATAATTAGGCGAGCGGAAACCACACACTCTTGCGGCCGCTCGACTGGCTGTGGGTGCAATTTTTAAAAGTCCAAACGCAGGCAGGAAGCTGCTTCGCGCTGAGCCAAAAGGAAATCATAATTCTTTCACGGAGGGACGAGGGGGTGGGCCTACATAATTTATTATTTCAAATTAAGTTGGCTGCATAAAAATTGTCTTTCCGCTCCTATTTTTATCGCGATTAGTTTTTTGTGCCCTTTTTTGTTCGGAAGAATAGATTGACGATGTCAAATTCCTTTTTCATTTGCATATTGAGGCGATTAAAATAATAAAATATTGTCTCTTTATATTGTTTTCATGCAATTAAGAATTTAGGTGTTAACAATTAATTTTCTAGTGAATTGCGAAGAGTTTTGATCACAGCCGAAATATGACGGAAACTGTTAATTTCAATACAAACAAAAAACAACAACAAAAAAAAGAATAAGTAATAAAACATATCCTCGTGCGGGCCCGAAGCGATGTGGTAATTTTGGCCTGCCTTATTACCTTTATACACAGTGTACTTATCACTAAATTATTATAATAATTAATATTAATAATGCAAATAATTAAAACTTAACAATTAATACCTAAGCACGCACTGTAGATTTGAACGTACAATTGGCATCATGCATGCGCTGATCCCAAAGCTTTGTCACGCGAAATAATTTCTCTCTCCCTGAAAATTCTGGAAGTCTCGGTTGGGAATTGAACTCGTGACAACGAGTCAAAAAGCCCAACCATTAAAACATACGGCACCTTTCGAGATTAGTCACACAGATTACCTCTACAGACTACAAGCGAGTAAAGCCCCGACCACCTTTGCTTTTGGTTGACGTTGTTGCAGTTAGCTATTTTATTACGATTCGCTTCATAGCAGATAACCGGCATCTTGTTATGCAGCTTGACGTGTAAAAATATCTATAGAATGTTTTCGCAAGCCCCGTCCAAGAAAGCGGGATAAAGGTGAGGGTAGGGATGGGGAGGACAAGAAAGACAATCTCTTGGAGAGTATTAGCGGCGGATGATGTGACGGACACACCCCCTCAACAAGGCCCGACTCCGACCACCCATCTGCCGTCCCGTATCTGAAATATGCCGCCTTCGAGTCACATTAGCAAAGCAGCGGTCACAGTCAGAAAGCGGAACACGATGGCTAAGCATTCATGCGCATGATGAACGTGTAGAATGCACATGCGTATTCAGCATTTCACCTTCTATATTCATCTTCCTTATATGTACGCATTTTGTTATTCATGCAGTTCAAAGTATTTTGTTTGTTAGGTTGACATTGATACTAATGTATTCAATGTTTAAACGTACACATGTGTCGACGATTGGACAATGTCGCTGTTCGGAGGGTCCATCCACACTGATAACTGTCGTGCATCACCTATTAAATAAAATTTCTTTTCTGATTTACTTGTCTTTATGGCTTCTTTCTGATTGGATTAAGTTTAACAATTTTTAATTCTTTATCAGTTTCCCTCATGGTTTTTCTTTCATACATAGAAAAAATGTAGGACGATTCGCGCAAAAGAAAAAAAAAAATTCAATAATCCCTCTGTGACTATCAGCGACCAAATCAGAATTTTTTTTTACTCGTTTACGATTAACAACAAAACAAAATTAACCATTTTTTATTTTTAATAATTTCGCCTCATTTGGTTTAAAAGACGCCACCAGAAACCCACCACTTTAATTAAATGTCGCGTCGTTATTACGTTTCTTGTTCGCGATTGACGAGACATATTACGAAGAGTGTGTGTGTGTATAAGGGAGGGGGGGCTAAGCAGCCATTATGAAATGATGAGATGATGGAACGTCGTGATATCAACACAGATGTGGCAGCGACGGCCATTGTTGATTTAGCGAGTAATGCACCGTGTTTCGCGCGCGCAGGCACATCTATTTTTTTAATATAACTGTATAATAATTATAGTAATTATGGTTATTAGAGTTTTAATGATACACCGTCGCCGGGTGACACGTTGAAATTTACTTTTTTGTGTATATGTGCGCGCATGTGTCGGTGGTGAGCAACTAGAAATGAGGCGCAGATTTTTCGTGGCGCGGCGCGTGAAATATGCCGAGTCAACCCCGTAATCTGCCGTAGGTGATCTTATAAGAGAGACCACCCCCTCCTCTCTCGTACATCCACGTGTTTGAATAGCGCGGCCTGCTGCTGCTGTTAATACGCGGTTGGTGTTGACGGGGGCCGTACCGTATCACGACGTTGTTGGTTTTACGGCTAATGTGGCTGTTTGACGCGGGGAGACGCCAGGGTGAGCTGAACATAACTTGTTGGCAGAACATATGGGAGACGCGAGAATGTTCGTCTTCGCCCCGTTATTTAAGCGATTCACGATGGTTGTTTAATTTTCTAGATGGGGGTTCAAGGTGTTACGATCAAATTGACCGTGACAGTGATTTTGTTAGCCACAAACGGACAAAAATAGCCTGTTTTATGAAATGTTATCGACTTACAATCATTTGTGGGACCACATTTTATTATACGTCGAAATAATGGAAAGTTACTTGTTGAAATGAAAGTTGCTTTTCGAATGCTTGTATAAAGAAAAAACATGAAAGCCAAATCCGACGATTAATTAAATCTTTTTAAATTTTTTTTACATAAAATATATAAATTTTCCTAGCCTTAAAATTATAAACGAGCTGAATAAATTAAATGCCATGTGCCAGAAGTCTTGTTGGATTTAGCAGCAACCGGCACTGTATTTTTTTCAGTGGCTAGTGAACACAATTCAGCAGGTAAAAACTACCGGTGTAATGAATGCGTGGTTAGCTTAAAACTATTGTAATTGAAATGCAGACCAGAGAATAAAAGCCAGTTTTCAAGCCATAGTCATCAAACGAATTTTAAAATAAAAAAGAACCATCTACTTAGAATACGAAAAATTATATCCAGACCATTTATCACTACCATCGACTTTTTAAACTTGTCAGTTTAGTTACGAAAAATGCCATGACTGCTTTTTTGCGGTGTCAAAACACCAAACTACATGTCAAAGAAAATTATCAAATTACAAATCGCTTATTTCGCCTTCCTTTATAAAAGTTTTTCTCGCATCACACAACCCCTAACTCCCGCAGCTTCCTTCCCCATTCCACCAGTCAATACCGACCAGTCATTCATCGTTCGGCTTCTCGATCCGCTGATCATTAATTGTCGGATCTCCCCTCGTTCTCCCAACAACACTTTCCTCTTCCCCCATCACCTATGATGTCTCCCTGTGCACATCCCAGTAAAATCGCCGCGACGGACCAGTTTGTTCGTCGGGGTTCGCGCGTGTTCGCCAAATCTCTCTCCGGCCACGGCACACAACAACGCATCATCATGCGCACATATCTCCCCGCGCGACAGCGATAAAAACGCATTTTTCAGTTCTCCGAATACAAATTGTATCATTAAGCCTGTCCCCGCTCGCGCCAAACTCCATACATCGGCATTTTTCTCACCCCTCCTGTCTCTTTCACAAGCACCAGCTCCCCCTTTACCCTTGTTTTGTCACCTATCCATGCGGGGCCGTCAGTCACCCCGTATAGGTGAGTCCACCTGAGATCGTCCGCTCGCGTAACGATACTCTATTAGTCGATCGAATTATAACCAAATGGTGTTTCGATATACATACTATCTTTTATGCTAATTAAGGCGTCGAACAGAATTTTTTGAGGAAGCGTTTGCCGCCCATTCCATGGGGAAAATCAATTAAGGTGACTCAATAAATGACGCTGACTCCTAAAAAGGGGCTGCTTGCGGGTATGATTGATTGGTTATTCAGTCCTAGGACTGGTTTTAACAGCAGGGTGTCGTCTCTGGACCCCGACCTTCGATCCCCCGACACCTGTGTTTTACTAGGCAGAATACAGAGGTGGTTTGCCATTGCCTTCCTCCGCGCAGTACCACAAGCCAATCCGACAATCGGCTGCGCTGGGAATAGAACCCAGATCCGCTGGTTTGTAAGCGAGCACGCTACCTCTCTGCGGGTATATATTGTACTATTTTAATTGACGCATCTTTAACAGAAACATTATCCGCTAATTTTTTTCTATGTTTCGCTAAGTTTCTACCATTGGCGTTTTAATTTCAAGACGTTAATTATCAGTGCGTCAAAAATATCGCAACATTTAACTTTTAGTCATTAGCACATTATACCCGAATTTAAATAAAAACCGCATAATAATAAAAATACGGTTTTTGCACACAAGATCACTGAAGATCTCAGGAGGCGCTCGCGCCCCCTTACCTCAGTACGGTCACCTTAACTCCCCGTGTAACGACCATGCCAATTCGCTATTGGAAAGGAGGACTTGCCCCCTCACCGAGACGACAATCTTCTTCCCCACTACACTCCACTCCACTCCCCTGTCTCGTCGTCCCATCAGTGGCATCACACACCTGAACGCGACCGCGACCAAACCGAAAAGGAGATGATGCGGTGATGTATTGTAAAGTTCGCCTCTAAAAATGTGTTTTTAAAGTTGCTGTTTAATGGATGTCCGGAGGTCAGCGGTTACCGCGAACCAAGCACACGCAGTCGGGGAGTGACCGCCTGAGACCTGCGTTTTGAAGTCTCGCCTTTTTCTTATTTTTTGTTGGAACTTATTCGCGGAAACAAATGCTAACATTTCACGGCTCCGAGAAACAAAATACATGTACAATGCAAGTACTCTTACAGACTGTAGTGTACGTAATGTCTAAGTGTAGGGGTTCGCATTAGCGCGAATAAGACAACTAAGTCTCCAGGTGTCTTACGAGGATACAACGTGTGATGCGAGACTAGATATGAGTGGTGATGGTGGTGTTGGTGGCGGTGGTAGGTGGGACTAAAGTGAGAGAGATTACAAGTGTCGTTCGTTCTCAGTACCTTTTACGTTTTTTCCCGGTCTACGTCAGCGCATCACGCGGTACCATGTCGCAAGATGAACTGTCGGAGACGTCGTTTATCCGAACAAAATTGCCGACAGTGCTGTGTGGAACGACAATTCAGAAATGTGCTTGCCAATGTGAATGTCCTGCATGTACGTCTGGAATAAGTTTCAGTTCAAACGTGATAAATTTACGTTTAGCACGTTACGTTTGCACAGGTCGAATTTTGAATTAAAGGTATTGTGAAATTATGCTCATTTTTCCAATTCGCAGTATCTCACGCAATTTCTTGGCGGTTGAGCGATCTTGAAAGTAATTCACAATACACTTAAAGTTTCTGCAAGAAAACTAAGAACACCGGAGACTAGACGTTGGAAGAGGTTCTTGGTAAAATTGAATTTTTATTTTAAATACTTTGAAATTTTTTGACGAGCATCCAATGAGTATTCATTTCTTCTATGAGCATCCAATTGAGTATGCAAGGACATATAAAATGAATGACTGTGCAGGGTGTGATGCTGCTCGTTGTAACATCGTAGGCACAAACGAATTATTTATTATTTTTAAAAGGGGCTTGTTTGTGGCCAACAGACTATAGCCAGGCGCACAATAAACTATGTATATATACAAGCAGCGACAAGACGCAGAATCAAACGAGATCTTCCCCTAAGGCAGATCCCGTCCCTCGTTCGCAAGTCGCAAACACCGTCCATGTTTGTCGAACAAAAAGCTCACAACACGACAAACCTTTCGTGTAAAGCAGCATTCAAAATATAAATAGACAATTTGGGAAACAACTGAAAATCTTTCCTTCACCGCGTGCAGTAAAAAAAAAAGAACAAACCGTCGATGGGAAGATATGTTTTAAGGGGAAGACGAGGTTGATGGCAAAAGAATTGACTTCATTCGCTTTCCCCTCTATTTCCCTACAGGCGCGGCCAGACGAGATAGAAACTGTGACACGACTTGTTGTTTCGCAACGCCATCTTGCGTAAGATTTTGTCAGTCGCTTATCTCTTAAAACATGTGCGAGTATGCTATTTTTACTATTGTCTTACACGCAGAATAAAATTTCTTTGAATTTTACATGGTATGACAATGTTCTCAATTTTATTGATGCAATCAATTAATTGAAATGTCCACGAATCATTTTTTGGGTCCGAATCTAAAAGATATGGAGGGAGAAAAATAAAATCACTATAGTATAAATTAATTCGTAAGTTGTAACTTTAATTTCAATAAACCATAAATTATTTTAAATCATTTCAATTAAATAAATGTCAATGTTGGATACGCGCAATATTGCAAAGGAGAACAACACTTCGCTACTATTTAAGTGCATCATTGAAACATCTATGCAGTACACCATGTCACATCAATGAAATGCATCATTATACACTGTGTACATGTACTCAGAGTATGAGGCGGTTAAAAACAGAGTGTTGCATCTCCTTTTCTTTGTTTTTTTAATTTAGTTTCGTGCATAAATTCAATCTACGCATGTCAAACGATGAAAATAAAATGAGAAATAAGTCCAAAAGTCTGTACAACTTCGACAGAAAGCAGCACAAGTTTCAAAAACGCAAAGGTGTCTATGGAATAATTCGAATAAAACCTTTCGTTTCTCAGTTCGAGAACAACGGAGATGCGCCACCAAGCCTTTAACCGCTTCGTATTCTTCCCCCCTTCGTTTCCTCCTTATCCGGCTCATTTCCCCGCTCTTGTAAAAAGCGCTAAAAGAGACTCCTTCAAACGCCCCATCACAGATGATGTACATGGATTGGACGAAGATTCACAAACACTCGAGAGACAGAATAGCTCCCCAAGCAGAAGAGGGCGGTCAACCGCTATTCTACTCATTTCGCTCCGCCGTGAAACGCAACAATGCTTAAACACCGTCAGTTTTTTTTATCTTCTTCGTTTGAAAAACGTTTATTTAACATGCATCTCGGGGCGACTTTGAATGCTCGTTACCGAATATCGCATCTAAAAGACGCTTATTGTCTAGGCGTGAAAGAAAGTGGGAAGTTAAGGGGAAAGCGGGTACAAGAGGACCGCGAGATTAAGTGCACGGCAGAGAAGGGTGGACGAGGGGTATTTTGCTTAAGGGGGAGAGTTGATGGACTGAATTAAATAGGAGGCCTATACAGGGGGACCCATAGGTTGTCTGTGAAAGGTGAATTAATTAATTGTTACGCCAATTATTCTTCAAACTGTTTCATACACTAGGGTGCGTTTACATTTCGAATTTAACAACGTTTATGAAGTGATTATAACTACATATAAAATCCTGCTAGTAGTCAATGGTTTACGTAGTTTAACCTGTAATAACTGTATAATAAGAAGTAGTTGCTGGCCAAATTTTGCTTAGAGCAGATATAGTATTTTATATTAAAATTACATGGTTATGTGTTTTTATAGCACTTGCTCAATTATCTCTAAAATATACCTTTAATATAGTTATCACGTTGCAATAAAAAATTGTATTCTTTTAATAGCTGTTTATATAGTGGTCCATTTGACCAGATTCTGAATTTTAAAAATAACTAGACATCCTTCAATTTGGCCAGACTAGACATTACTAGACATCCTTCAGTTGTCAAATAACTCATGTCGGGATGGATCGAAGAAAAAATTGAACTAAATATGTAATAAAATTAAATACCTAGGTATAAGAATGGTAAAATGAATGAATGAATGACGAGGGTAGATATTGACACTCAGTATTATGATGAAAATAAATCGGTGACTCTTTTATAATATAAAAAGACTCCGTAAAAAGCTGTCACAAGTTGCGGGGAACCCCTTAGTCAATCCCGGCCTCAGTTATACGAGAAAGAATCTGTTTGAACAGAGTTAATTATCGGCGCATCAATCCTGCGTGTGACTGTGAAGGATAGAAGAAAAGAAAAAACTCCAACAGACAAGTCGCGCCTTTGGATGTGCGTGTCTACCGTTCCGACATCGTTTATAACGCCATAAACGGAAAGAATGAATGAGACGTGCCGCGCGGTTTTAACCGCGATTTCACGTCAGTTGAATCGTCGTGATCGTGGGGCGACTCGATTGATTGATTGATAAGGATTGTGCAGGCACAACAGGCTGCGCGGTTCGATTAAGGAAAGTATTGAATAGCGAGTGTGAGTCCGAACAGTGCATTTTCATTTTGATGTGCCTGCCCGTATATGTCTACAATATGAATGATGCTCGGTATTAATTCGTAGATGACATAGTCTGTAAGTAAAACCTACTAATAACAAAATATATTCGGTAAATCCCGGTTTAGTGAGACACATCATACAAAATACAGATCAAAGGGCTATGAGACATATTATTTACTGAATGCTTGGACTTTGAAATTGCAAGCGTTGGTTGCTTAACAAGCCAACATTGCATGCACCAGCGAAATGTTTACGCAGCCCAGCGCGCACCCACCCACATTCACAAACACTACAATGATAAATGTTCACTTGTACGTGTATGTGATGCGTATACGTATATTCCAAGTTTCTAAGAGACGAATAGTTTCACGCATCTAATTCAGGAATTTCCTCTATTGTGTGGGCACACAATGGAGGAGACATAGGTGTTAATGGGTTTCTGAGTCTTCTCTGGCAACGATTAAGACACGATGACGACATATAACGCCGAAGGAGCTAGTCTGCATAGGCGAGATGGATCCTACATGATGAGGGTTTCTATTTTCCAGTGAATAGTGCGCCATCAATGTGCCATCAGTGAATCATGTTGCCATCAATAATAACAATAATTAAACTCCTTGTTACCATAGAGGCTTTCGGTTCTCTATACCCTACATCTCGCTGTTATGATTCTACGCTAAACACATGAAAAATTAAGTGATTTCGTCAACCATAATTATTAATTACTAGCTTTTTTCTCCCGGCTTCGCCCGGTTGTGCAAAAAAAAAATATTTAAAAAAAATAAAAACAAACAAAAAAGAAGAAAAAAAATTAATTAAAAAAAAGAAAATATCAGAAAAATTAAAAAAAAGATGACGTCATTACAGATGATGACGTCATGACGGTAGATGACGTCATGACGTCATGAATGTAACACAAATTACATGTCATCATATTTCTTTGGCAATTATAGAGTTTAGTTTCTATGCCTACATCTCTTTATTGCA
>JAUJYS010000946.1:0-19554 GCA_033995665.1 Melogona broelemanni | reverse complement strand
TCGCCAGCTCTAGTTCGTCGATTACATCCAGTCCTGTCATGGATCTCTCATTATTTATTTTATCTTATGGATAAACCTTAAAAATTAATCAATCTCATAGCGTGCCTACAAGTATTATTTCAAACGGGTTATTTGTTTTTATGTTTCACCATAAATCCTTGAAGCATTTTTTACTACACAATAAAGCCATTTCAATATGCTCGTTTTGATTCCTTTACTTTCCCCGATAGTGATACACAACATCGCCCATGGCAAGATTCGCTTCCTAAAGGAGTTGGGTGAGGGTGCCTTTGGAAGAGTTTATTTGGGAGAAGTTGACGACCTATTCGGGCCCTCGGTCACAACACTGGTCGCTGTAAGTCATGATTGCATTTATTTATGCACCCTCTGAATGAACGTTGGATACCGATTTGTTCAACTGAACTCTGCAATTTGTCAATAATTCGTTTTTTCTTGATACAGATAAAGACCTTGAAGACTCATGGCGTGGAAGATATAAAAAAAGATTTCGAAAGGGAAGCTGAACTGCTCACGAATTTGCAACACGAAAATATCATCAAATTTTATGGCGTGTGCGTTGACGAGGACCCCATGCTAATGGTGTTCGAGTATATGGACAACGGCGATTTGAATAGTTACCTAAGGTAAAATTTCCAATTAAGTCTTGGTTTTAAAATTCAAGACCGTCAATTGTGATCGATGGAGTTCTGGCTACAAACGTTGACGATAAACATATGCCACTAATTAATATTTGTGCAATTCGTTTCAAAGATTACGAGGCCCTGATTCAGATTGTCTAAACCCGAATGCTGAAGCAACGGACGCTTCCATACCCCAACTGTGCGTGCCCGACCTACTGAAGATTGCCAGTCACATCGCGTCGGGCATGGAGTACTTGGCAGCCCAACATTTTGTTCATCGTGATCTAGCCACCAGAAACTGTCTGGTTGGAGAACAACTGGTGGTCAAAATTGGCGATTTCGGCATGTCTCGCGACGTATACAGCACTGACTACTACAGGGTAAGACAATTTTTTTTTTTAAATAAAGATAAGTCAAATTTACTAGAGCAACAGAGAAAAATAGTTCAATATATTCTGACCATCTTCGTAAGTTATTCTAATTTTTTATTTAGTTATTCATAACCAAACCTACTTACGTTTTCCAAATAAAACAGGTCGGGGGTCAAGCGATGCTCCCCGTACGATGGATGCCTTCAGAATCTCTCCTTTATAGAAAATTTACAGTGGAGTCCGACGTTTGGAGCTACGGAGTTGTTCTTTGGGAAATATTTTCCTACGGGAAGCAGCCCTGGTTCGAATTGACCAATCATGAAGTAAGAAATTGCTTTCACTCCGCCATTGAGTCATACTAAATTTAAACTTCGTTTCGAAAAGCAAGTGTTATATCACGACTGCAAATGTGACAATAAATTTAAACAACATCAGTTAAAAATATATTATTCGTGATTTCAACACTTGCTTTACTACTTTTCTAGGTCATTCAGCAAATATCTGCTGGCAATCTCCTAGACAGCCCACAAAACTGTCCGGACGACGTGTACAAGATAATGATGTCCTGTTGGCGGAAGCTTCCCAATGAACGAATCACCATGCGCGAAATTCACCGAATACTACACCAACTATCGTCCAATGTGCCGCAGTATCTAGACTTGCTCGAGTAAACACGATTGGAGATCCTGCACAAGGCTCCGAAGCCAGCTCACATTGCAAAAAAAAAAAAAAAACGTGAAAAGAAAATTTACGAAACAGACTGCCGTTTCGAAAAAACTCAGGTGTACATAGTTGCAGAAGTATTTCAGTGTCGGGATCAAAAGAAACATGCATCCTGATACCATTGCTATATATACCATTTTTACACAGAACTGAATTAATCGACTCGCCGATGAGATACATGTGGATATTATAAATATATTGATGTATATACGCGTACACTAGCTACTTTCTAATTTATCATCGCTTGCAGAGAAAATAGTGAAACATAAATTTGTTGGTACTTCATAATAAACCATGTGATATTTTTAACAGTGTTCAATGTGATTTAGTGTTTGATATGTGCGTATAAAGAAATTATTTCATTACCGTAATAAGTGCACTCGCCTTTGTTTATTCCTAGCTAAGCAAATTCACCATGCATCAAATTTTGATAATGTTATAAACTTTTCCGTTAATGTTATAAAAATGGGTTAACTGTTGAACAGCTAGATTCCAAAGTTAAAAATTCATCAATGGAACTGATTATTTCATTCCTGGCCTTGGCTAGAAGGTTAACAGGGAATATGGGTAGCACAATAATCGATTAACTGCTCAAACAAACTGCGATCTAAATGGCAAATATCAATACCACACGCTTGCAACACAATTGGAATTTGTTTTACCACGACAGCAGCAATCGGCCAGCCACATCGAAGTCAAAGGAAACAAAAGTAAAAAGGAAATAAGTTCCGAAGAAAAACACAGAAGACTGACAGGACGGTCTGTGACAAGTCATTTTTCAGGGAATAGCTAAGACCTAGCTAGGCTGTAACAGTTATTGTTTAAATTTTTCTATCCTAGATTGCATCGTCAACTATTTCTAATTATGAAATAAATGATACGAACGGGTGCCTTTAAGCTCGCGGCTGCCCAAAAAAAAATCTAAACACCGATATAAAAATGAAACAACTAGGCAAGATAATATTTTTGACAGCTACAATTCGCGGAGGTTATTTTCACCGTTTATTCATATAACGTTTCGACAAACAAAAATAGCCCGACAACCGCATCACCCGAACCAGCCTTACGCGTTCCTGCTGTCGTTGGACGATCGGGATTCGCGCATAGACTCGGATCGTCGGCGTTTGAAAGCGTCGTGCTTCTCCTTGGCCTCTTTGGTGCGCACGGCCAGCAGCTTAGCGTACTCGGCGGCGTCCTCCTTGCGCTTCACCACGCGTCGCTTGCGGATTGCCAGACGGTGACGCTTGCGCTGCAGCTTCAGCGGGGTGATCAGTCGCTGAATCTTGGGAGACTTTGTGCGCGGTTTCTTACCTGAAAATGAAATTTGGTTAATAACCAAATTTCCAATATCCAATTCCAATACAAATAACCAAACTCTTCCAAATGAAAGGAACAACCTAGTCGCATTTGAATGCTTCTACCTGTACTTCTATCCTTCGTCCAAGTTATTACATGGTATATTTAGTAATTCTGACAATTGAAAGTCAATTCCTTTTGATTTTTACCGGTGCGAGATCAAAATTTGTACTCCACAGACTTTAAAGACACAACTGAACACAAGTATGAAACTTAACGATTGTGGCAGCTCGGGGCGCACCAATATTAAAGCCCATGCTTGCGGTCGGTTGTGCCTTTATATAATTAGACAAATACTTGTTGATATTTCTTAATTGTTGAGACAAGCCTACAGTCGTTTGTGTATATTTCTTTCGGCTTTCCCCTGACTTTCGCGAGAAGAATTAAATTTAATACTTTCTTAGAAATTTGAAAGTTACACCAGGAATCTTAACATCGAAAATTAAATGCAATTTACTAAAATTTATAAATTCGCAATATAAAAAATTCAGATTTGTTTAGAATGTTTTAAAAACTTTTTCTCCGCGTTTGGGACAATTTTCCCCCGACTTTTGCAGGCGAGTATGAAACCT
Organism: Melogona broelemanni; assembly: GCA_033995665.1. Lineage (NCBI taxonomy): Eukaryota > Metazoa > Arthropoda > Diplopoda > Chordeumatida > Chordeumatidae > Melogona > Melogona broelemanni. The sequence continues at coordinate 15,891 of JAUJYS010000946.1, read as the reverse complement.
GTTCTAAAAAGTTCCTTAAACTTGAAATATAAAAAGGAAAATGTCTTATCCGATGTTTTCCTTACCTTCCTTGGTTGGGAGCGGTCGCTTAATGACGTACTGGCGAACATCGTCCTCCTTGGTCAAGTTGAACATTTTTCGGATCTTGTTGGCCCTCTTGGGTCCGAGTCGCCTCGGAATGGTGGCGTCAGTCAGGCCGGGGATATTCTGTTCTCCTAAAAAGGTGAAGAAAAAGGCATTTTAGTCACTTAACAAACATGGTAAGTTGGAGCGATTTACTACATGTAGTACGTTATATCATGCGGTTAAATATATTTTTTATTTCTGATCACATTGCTGAATATCACTACAGGTAAGTCAGTACACCTCATATTGCTGTGACAATATGTTACGGGTACATTTTCACCAGTACCCCAGGATCGAATAAACGAGAATCTGCGCCGGGAATCGAACCCGGGACTGCCGTCGATTACAATACCGACTGTGCTAGACGGATCATACTTTTATTTTTAATTATGTGAAATAAGTTTATTGACATGCATTTCTGTGTCAAATAATTGAAACAAAAAAAAACCATGCACAATTCCTGTGCAAGTTCGTTTTGATGAAGTAGTTGATCGGAGGACAAAATTGAACCCATCCCACCAAACCCAAACTGTGCTCCGCGGAGCCCTTGTGGCTCCACGAGCATTTCCCAGTAGCCACTTCTGGACGCCATTAACTTGTATCCAAACGCCATTGACTTGTATTAAATGGGGCTCCGCCATTATTTTTTTTTGCCTTTTAGGGGCTCCGCCACAGAAATATGTTCTAAAAAAGGGCTCCGCGAGCCAAAAAGTTTGGGAAACACTGCTCTAGACTAAATACAATCATTAGATCGTAAGATTTCCGACAGGCAAACCACGCACCTCGCTTGACGATAACCAAACTGAGAACGCTCAGATTGGCGTCGACGATGCATCCTCGGACCGACTTCCTCTTGCGCTCTCCCACCCTGCGGGGGCGGTAGCACGAGTGTCCCTTGGACAGCAGCAGGCGGACACGGCTGGCGGTCAGCACTCCCTGCTTCATGGGGAATCCCTGCTTGTCGTTACCGCCGCTGATCCGCAGCATGTAACCCTGGAAAAATTGATATTCCGAAATTCAGATTAATTGCACACCCAACCGCCAGAATTTCATTCTCAAAACAAATTAGACGATATTTACAATCACAGCTGCTTTAGCATCTCAAGGCCGTGAAAATTTTTGAACGACTTTAGCTATTTGCATCGAATTTTGTACTATTTTTTTTTCGGGAAGCTTACATACGTATTCGTCTCAAAGCACAAAACGTTTCCCCACATATGGCCATTATGCTACGGCGCAGCAATTATCTCGTTTAAATCTAAATTCCCCCAGGGGGAGGCCTGGGAATTGGACCTAGCCTAGGCCACTAACTTAGGTAGGAATCTTTAGGCGAGAAAAATTGGTACGAGTGCCGTATTGTTGTACTTGCACTCAGAAGGAAGGACTGGCAGTGCAGCAATATGATACGTGCCTATACAATTTCAGGTGCACGCTGAAGATCTGAAGTCGGCCCCCAGTGGCTCAGAGGGTAGGGTCACATTCTACTGAGCGGTGGTCCCGGGTTCAATTCCCGACGCAGGCTTTCGTTTATTCGATCATATGGTACTGGCGTCACCCCTGAGCTTCTATTAGGGAGTCCAGAGCTTAGGGGTGGATCCTGCAGCCTGGCTATTCCAGCTGTTAATCCCCTTCCCTTCATATGTATCCATATATACACGAGGGTGCAGTAATCCTGTAGTGCACCAGGCACTACGTTTAGTAATAAAAATATATATAGCGCCATTTGTTAACAAATATTTTGTTACCTAGCAAGCAACGGTGCCTTTATAGTCAGCATGAGACTTTTGTTGGAATTTAGCGGTGGCAACTAAAACAGTTTTAACTGACAAACTCACCTTCCATTCGTCTCCGAGGGTCTCACCCTCAACTTCGGCGCCCATGCGCTTGTCGTAGAAGACTCGCAGTTTTCGCTCATCTTCAACTTCGACGAGTTTCTGACAACCAGTGGAAGGGCACGAAATGTTGAGCTAAAACGGACAAAAAAACCAGTTATTACAAACATGCTTCATCCACGTGGCGAGTGTGATTTTGTTGGGTAATAACCCAACTCACAACAATAAAACAAGTCCCAATTTAGTGTGCAACTCTTACATAAACCTAGGCAAACAAATATCTGCCAGATAAGTCCCTCGGTGGCTAAACCGAGGCCCTATTTCTGCAACTAGGCCTAATTTTATGTTTCAGCGCTTGGGCCACAGATTCACGACTACTAGGCTTATTATTTAGAACAATTTCCACGGTGCGGAAATAAGTGAGCCGCTTGCGAACGAGTCTTGACGAACAAAACCAGTTCGTAGCACCCATGTGCTCGAATTGGGCAACACCACAAAGGCCAACAAAAATTCAACATTTTATTTTGGTCTTCAACCGAATGGTACTTAGGCCTAGTTGGTAGTAAGCGCCATTGATGACGCGAAACCAGTCATCGACGTTATCAACAACCATCCGCCAAATTTTCTAACCTTAGTTAGTTTAAAATCGTTTATGAAAGTTGCGATAACGCTCCCACGGTATTTTTACCGATCGAAGTCAAGTCATTTCGGTTGAATATAATTAATAAGTGAGAAGACTTACCTTCATGATTGCAAAATGGCTTTCACGCCGGTGGAAAAAGACGGAAGCTACAGCAGACGACGGAGCACGACTTTCGCGAGCCTAGCAGCGGTTCTCGACCGGAAATGAGAAAAGGCGAGACTTTGGCGCCGCCGTTCGCAGCGCCTCTTGTGGTGGAATAAGATGTCGTTGACCCAAACGCCCGCAATTTTTCCTAATTTAAAAAAATAAATGCCGTCTCACTGACATCAAATATGAATTGTAATTTATTTAAACTGCAGTTCCCAATTTCGTGCGACTATCTTTTACAAACAACACCAGTTTTTCGTTTATTTACAATCGCACGCCGAAGTTGAAGTAGGGCGAAATATTTTTTGGTGCACTTGACGCATTTGCCGCTGGGATCGCCACTTGTCAACACACGGTCACTCACTACGATCATTGCCGTGCAGCACAGTTTGTTTACGTGAGAATTACTGAAATTAATGGATTAATATTAATGATTTGCGGTGATTTTATGAAGACTACTCATCGTTTGTCATCGCCACCTAAAATAACGGTACAATAGATTTGCTTTTGAGGCCTAATCTTTGCGTTCGATGGTCCACGTTTGGAGGCATCGTCTCGCCTCCCACTAGAGGACTCTGCTCATTACTCGGCTTTTGCCAAGCTTTTTATTCGACTTGTGGTCGGCATTGATATTCAATTTTGAACTGGCAACAAATTATCACATTGTAATACGCCTCAAGATATTTATCATTGTGTTCTAAGGACGTTTCCTTAAGCGAAATAGCCATTGTCAGGCGCATCGTTTTTGTGGGGGCATGATCAATTTCGATGCGTCATACGTGATCAAATCATCGAACAAAGCCCTATGTATGTACGGCAGGGGCAAGCCAGTGTCATGCGTCAACGAGTTTTAGTAACTAAAAGTAAAACCTTTGGCATTTGTTTCATAATTTTGCCAACCGCTTCTCACTCAGTGGGTCACATTTACCAGAACGTCGAAATGGCAAAAGCGATATCTAAAAAATTAATATTATCATGCGACCTGCCTTAAGAGTTTTACCACCGAAATTTATAGTTTCCTTGAACGATGTAATTGAAATCTACATTTTTGTGTGTGTATTCATTCTCAGGATATGTGGATGTGTACTATAGCATCTTAATGTCGTGTTTTGCAGGGAAAAAGGATTGCGGATTTCGGTTCGAAGCCATTGACATTTGTTACTCCAGCGTTGTTTTGCGGTTACGTTAGTCGTGGCAATAACCATGTGGACATGTAAACACCTCTACAGTTTCAGCGTTATAACACTAACATGACGAGCAAATGGTTCTGGGATGCGAGTCAGTCGACCGAGGACTTGGGTGCCACACAAGACACTTTTATGCTAATGTCGTCTTCGGAAATGAATCCATTATTAAAATTGGTAATTAACTGGTTTTTTGCTTTGAAAGTTTACGATTTGAGTTTTTGTGAGAACCTTTTAAAGCTATACAAATTGACTTCTTCTCATACAAATTAAGAATTAATGATTTGCGAATTTTTAAATAATTTACTGAATCTGATGTCGAATGTAGAGACAAAATGAATTATTGTTTTACAACTAACTAGCAAGCTCATTTATAGTAATTTTGTTTTTAATTGAAATTTGAGATCACCAAGTTGCTCGAAGAAAGATGATTGGTGCTCAGGTTAAAAAATTTCTAAATTTCCCATCCAACTGAATTAAGAAAATGTTATGTAGAAAACCATTCATTTTTATTAATTTTGATATTGTGAAACGAAGAATAATTGAAATTCATCATTTTATTTTAGTCGGATGCAAACGCCGATAAAGTAGTACAAGTTACTGCTCCCAAGGACCCCGAAACCTCAGCTGGCCAGCAACCTGCCCCTGATCAAGGTACATTTTTTTCAGCTCTGGCAAATTCAGTACCAGGCGTTACATTCGTGTTTGCTGTTTACAAACGGGGATGGTTTATATTGGTGTTCGCAGGTGGTGCTAGTAGCAATCAGAATGCTGGTGGCGCTGGAGATGCTCCCAGTGGGAACGTCGGTGAGGCCGGTCCCAGCGGTGTAGGCGGTGGTGCCGGGGGTGGCCAGGGCGGAGGAGATGACGGGGATGGCGGCGGAAGTCAGCCGAAAGACGCGTCATCCGAAGAAGGAAGTCACGAGCCACAACCGAGCAGCGGGTCGACCAGTTCCGGGTAGGTTGGAACATTAGTTGTTAATTGTGTCGATGGATGAAGTTATTGAATTTGAGCTAGAATATTGGGAAATACAAATGCAGGGGAAAACATTTCGATTCGATCGACACATCGATTTTTTGCCGTTAGACAGCATGCTTATTAGTGGGTACGTTTATAGTAGCGAATCGATCGACTAAAATTAGAGTTACATGGGGTAATTGCCACTCTGTAGCATTATTGTGGGAATATTTGGGTTTGTTCATGTAAGGGGGCGACCTGGGAATTTAGAATTTGGTCTAGTCTAGGCTTCTGACCTAGGTAGGGAATTGTATGGTATAACCATTCCGAAGAAAGGTTCCAATTTTTTTCGCCCAAAAAATTCGGGAGGTAACGGCTGGAATACGAAACGCGATCAATGGCATATTAATCAAGAACTCTCACCACTACACCACCATTACAATGTGTCTGAAAATAGGCCCAGTGGGGTTTGTGACGGGTCCATATGACCAGTCAAAGACGAAATTATTTATTACCAATGTATTTACAACCGTCGGAAAATGACTAAACTTTTTTTTATATCCCATTATTTGCACCAACGATATAGGTCTGTTCCTGCTCTTGTGTCGCCACCAAATCCGCTAGCGCCGCCGCCACCGGCGGAGCCCTGGGTTCACGCCCCGTCGCCCAGCGGCTACCGCAGCGACGCCAACGGTCACCACAGCGAAGAGAGCGATTACAGCCAGGCGACGACGGCCGTGGTCAGCGACAACGAGGGCCAGTGGCCGGCCGGTGCCAGCAGCAACCCTTTGTTTGTGGCGTCTGGTGGACGTCAGCCTGACCACGCGGGAGTCGACTATCCATGTAAGAACGAATTTGGCGACGTCTGTATTTTTAACTGACGGAATCTGAGACAATTAAGTCTTGTTAAGGGAGCTTACCAATGTAGTCGTCTCAAGGCCGCCAGGGGCATTTTGGCCTAGTCTAGTGCTAACGCAGAATTCGATTTTGGCATGGTTTCAATGCTTAAATTAAAAATATTTTATTAGTTTTTATTCTTAATGTAATTTTTTTTTTTTTTCGTAGCTACGAGTGGTTGGTCGGCAGGCGACCAAGACCACAGGAATGACAATTTAGATACCAGCAGTGCAGCAAGCACGCTCAGCCCGTTCAACACGAACACGCAGAGTAGCAACGAGAAGGAAAAAAGGAGGTGGGCAAATTATTTATAAGTTTTTTTAAATTATTTTTTCACAATTATCTTTTTAGAATTTTTTGTTGTCCGATTTCTGTTCCTGCTTTATTAAACTTACCGTATACTTACTTGTGTGTGCCCCGGCGTCAAAATTATTTGCAGCTCCTCCTCTTCCGCCGATATGAGCGCTCACGTGGACACGTCCAAGTTGGACGTGTCGCTGTCGTGCGAAAATTTCGACACCTCCGTGCCTTCGACGATCGACGACGGGATCGCCAATTTTCAAATGTCACAAGACATGTTTGCAGATCCAGGTATAATTTTTGTTGCGTTCGACATCACGTGAAATTTTTGGCGGTATGTGCGGGTTACATATTATTCGTTTACATTTAATTATTATTAAGTTGTTGTTTTATTTGTGGAAATGAATAATATTTTTATAACGTAACAGCATTATTTATACATGCCTTTTTTTTGGGGGGGGGACTGAAATTTTACATCAACGTCGGCCACCAGTGACTCAGTGAGTATGGTCACAGTCTACTGAGCGGGTGGTCCCGGGTTCGATTCCCGACGCAGGTTTTCGTTTATTCGATAATGTGGTACTGGAATGTGCCCCACATATATTGCCATAGCGACACGAGAGGGACAACAATATCCTGTAGTCACTACAGTGATCAGGAATAAAACAAAAATTGTTTTGGTTTCCTCACCTAGAACAGCCAGATGTTCAAAATTGCTTCGATGCTATCTTCCCCCATGGTGTGAAATAATTTTTTCTCTTTCATTGACGATATTTTTTTGTCTTAATTACAGAGAACGATGATTTCAGGAGCAACACTTCTGAAAATCTGGGCTTTAGCAGAGACGTTGGTTCAATGAGCACCTCCATGTGCGAGGAAAGGTATGTCATTTTTACGGCATGTAATCGAAATAATCTGTATAAATCCTAACTGCCTTCAACATTTATCATAACCGAATAAGCAAAATGCTCAAGATAATCTCAACTCAATCATTGTTTATTTGCATTACTTCAGTGAAACGATCATCCCACCTTCACCAGACCAGCGTGGCGCTATTCCATTTCTCGTTCCGTCAACTCCGACGATGAAGCCACCAGGTAAGAGTCTCACCGCTGCATGAACATCATTCAATCGCCAACAAATATTAAAATGTTTTCTCTATCCGGCTGTCGAATGCATGGCAACCGAGACCTCCTTTATTTTAATGCCTCCACTTAGGTAAAAAAAAATGACTTAACGCTTTATACCATAAATTGGATAAATATATAAGAATATTACCGACAATATCAAAATATATTTGAGTATATTTATGACATAAACTGGTAGAAGCGAATATGCCAAAATATATGCCTAAATCAATTATATCTAAATTTTCTTTTTCCACTTTATACCATTTTTAACGGACTATTTCTGTTGACCATTTAAAGGTTTTCAAGCTATGGATACCACTGCCGAAACAGGAGCGACGGGCCACACCTCGAAAAGGGCACTGCCGGATTATCTACAAGGCGACAGTAACGAAATCGTATGTGCAATTTGGTCTCTGACTGGCCACGGCCTTCAATTACTTTCTATTCTTATTTTTGCTTAGACTTATTCTTACATGACTGCCTGGGCTCTCGTTATAGTCTCGTTATCACGTTACGTCACGTTATATTTTTTTAACAAGCTAACTCGTTCGTAGAGTTCGCCTAGGCTACTTTTTGCATCACTGCCTTCAATTTTCTTTTTTTCTAAAATTAACGTATATTACAAATTAAATAATGCTAATATTTAAATGTAAAAAGCACATCAGATTTGTTTGACCCAATTGCGACTCGCCAAAAATTTTCCAAAAAAACTGGTCCTCTTCTCTTATTAGCCTACCAAGAAATTCGCGCAGGAAGTGATCTCGAACGTCTCCTCCACCCACTTCGTCCCGGTGGCGCCGCCCACGGCCCAATCTGACCCCACCACCCAGCGGCCGTCGGAGCGCCAGACCGCCCGGGACAACATCTTCAAGTACATGCAGCGAGGCCTGCGCCTACCGGATCCCTCCTCGGCGTCCGGCTCCTGCCAACCGGTCACCGTCAGCGACGAACGTCTACTGGGACACGAGGTGGAGCTGTCGCCCATACGTCCCGGACGCTCGGGACTGCCGCCACCCCCGCCTCCCTCGTCCACCATCTCCCGACAGATCACCTTCGAATCGGCCACCTCCGAGTCAGCCACTTCGTCGTCATCACCCGGACCGGACGTATCCACCACCTCCGCCGGCGATGTGACCTCCTCCTCGACCGCCAACGTGTCATCTACTTCCGATGACGCCAACAACGTCACGGTCGAGCTGGCAACCGGTGACACCCTGCCCACCTCACTAGCCGGCGACGATCTGGATAACTCGGCGGCCACCGCTGATGTATCGGCAGGCAGTGTTGATCTGATCGCCGACTCTGAGTGCCTGTCGTCGGAGGAACCGCAGGCCGTCCTGGACAGCATCTTCGGACCGAATTTCTGCCCGCCGCCCGAGCTACCTACTGCCCCCTCCGAGACGGCCGCCAGCATCGATACCACGGCCAGCGATCTCCGGTTGCAGCTCTCCGTGGAGAGCATCGCACAGCAGCTGATTAGCGTGTCCACCTCGTCGTCGCCGGTGGGGGAGTTCCAACGGGAGCCGACGGTGGCCAGTCCCACCTCCGGACGGTTGTACCGCATGAAGGCGCGACGACCGGTGAGCCAGGCCGCTCGCAGTTCGACCACCCTGGGGAGCGATCCCGTGGAGTCTACGTCGACGGGCGGATTGGATCTGCTCGTGGGAACCGATGAATCGGAGGTGCCGTCTTCCACCACGGAGAAAGGTGACAAAAACGCTAAGGAGATCCCCGAAACACAGACTGAGCCCTTTGTCGGGGGCGACGCCGATAGCTGCGTACTGATTGAGGACGATGACGACGGCATGGTGTTGCATTACTCGCCGCTGCAAGAAACGCAGTCGCAGTACTTTAATTTTGCGGACTCGCCGGCTGCTGCGGATGCCGCAGTGGCGGATACGGAGGCGGATACGGTACCTCCGGCCCTCGTCGCTTCCGCGGTCGAGGCGTCCAAGGCGGAAACGGTCGTAGAGACGCCTGCGGGGTCAGTGCCGGTCGTTCGACCCCGTCAGACGCTGAACATTGACGACATTCCCCTGGGCGAAGCGGTCGACGGGCCGCCCAAGTCCGCGTCTCCGCCGCCGTCCTTTCATCTGAAGAGACCGCCACTGAAGGAGGAAGGGGATGTTCCCGTGACGGTGACGGCGTCGAGCACGGGTCTGCGCGAGACTGCAGTAACGGGTGATGCGCCGACGAAAACGGAGGTCGCGCCGCCGTCTCTGCCTGTAGAGCCGGTGGCTGCCGAAACGCAGAACTCTGACGAGTACGTATTTTTTAACTAGAGTTTTGTCTGTTGTGTTTGGCGTTTGAATTGTTTATGTGTAAGGGCCTGCATGCGTTTCATTGCGTCAAATTATCTTGTAATTATCCATAATCTGTCTAGTGGGTATGGCAACAAACTGCTGAGCGTGTGGTCCCGGGTTTGATTCCCGGCGCAGGCTCTCGTTTATTCGATCAATGGGTACTGGTGAAAATGTGCCCTTCACATATTGCCTAAGCAACACTATGGGTACAGAATCTCCTGTCGTGGTATTCACTTAGTGAGGGGAATTTCCCCTATTAAAAAATATAAAAAATAATAGCTTGTAACAACATTAAATGTGAAGCATTCCAGTAACAATATTGAATGTGGAACATTTCAGTAAAAATATTATATTTGGAGCATTCCAGCGTTTAGCGGTATTGGGAATTTTTGTGCGACTTGGACCGTCGGTTAAGACAATTTCACTCTAATTTCCATGTTCGCTATTGTCTGTTTTTCTAATGATATCGTTTGTTTACTTTAGCTTCAATCCATTCGACAGTCAGCCAAAGCCCGCAAATTCCATCAGTGATTCAGCCGTCAATGAGAAGTGTCCACCGCCAGCCGGCTTCAGCGCATCAGGGCAGGAAGACCAGATGGATTCACCCATCTGTCCTACTAGCAGGAACAAGAGACCCGCTAACTGGCCAGCCGACCCACTCGATGTAAACGTGGAACAACCAGGTGGGGATTTCTGGTTTCTTTTTAAATAACCTTCATAATGTAGGTTTACTCGTTTTGATTGCAATTTCGTATCAAATTAATTTGTCTATAGTACCAAAAAAAATCATATATGTGAATGACTGCCTTCTCACGCGAGCTTCCGGACAGGCAACCAGCCCACTGCCCATTGTGCTTTCCCACTACGCGACCCACTGTGCTTTCATTTATGTGAACATATACATTTATTTAACATTTCTTTTAACTTTGTTAAAATGAATTAAAAATATGAAGATTGCAGTTATTTTGGTATTCATATTCCAAAAAATAACCCATACTCTTTGCGAATTTAGTTGTAAACTTTTGCTGCAATTGTAACTTTCAATTTCTTTCCAGCTGGCGTTAAATGTCCAAAAATTGCCGTCGATTCCCTGATCGACGAAGTGTCGCAACCAAGTGTTGCAGCATTGCCTCCCGAATTAGCCGTGGAGCCGAAGGTTGTGACCCCGGTCGAACCAGACTTGTTACCACCACCACCAACAACAACAACAATATCAACAGAGAAAGCAACCGAGACACCCGACGGTTCTCCGACGAAAGCGGCAGCGGCAGCGGTAGCTGTGACAGAGTCTGTCGGCGATGCGGTGCCGGCGAATACGTCGAGCGAAGAGCGCCAAAATGTGACGCCGCCCACGCTGGTGCCTACTCTCTCGAACCAAGTGAGGCGCACCGTCATCATCACGCGGATCGTCATCGAGGAAGTCATCAAGAATGGCGTCGTGGTTGAGAAGCGAACGGAGGAGGTATGTACGCTCGTAATCGAAAGAACTCATGTTAGCTGAGAGCCAAGGAAATGAGAAGCGCGTTGAGCATTTAGGGGTTTCAAGTCGTGGCCTGAATGTTTGTTGGTTTTCTGGTTTTAGTTGCCGTGCGTTGAAACCTCCAATTTCAGATTAGGTACAACCCAAATTTAAATTGAGATAGTGAACGTTGAATTGGTTAATCTGAAATAAAAATGAAATTTACCTTAAAAATTGATGCAGCATAAGCAAATTTGTCGCGAAATCTGTACACTTGTAGTAGATTCCTTTTATGCACGGGATACATTTAATTTTGTTTGTTATTTTAGATGAAGTAATTATTAATTGTTGTCAATATGGTCGTTCGTGTCCTCTCCCACCAAACGCGATAAAATGTGCCGATGGGGTATCTAGATTTTTGATTCACCGTCTGTTTTCGTGTTGCTGGCAAATGTAGATCCAGGAAGATCCGGTGGTGACCATCTTCAACCAAGACGGCGTCGAATTCCTGCAGCCCACGCCGCCCAGCCCCAAAGGCTCAGTCTCCAAATCCAACAGCTCCCTATCCAGCCTGAGCAAGTCGTTCAGTTCGGGCTCTCTCGGCTCCGGCTGGCTGGGTGACGTCAGCTCTTCCAGATCGTCTGTGTCGTCTGTCAAATTGACTCCCAGGTTAGACCACACGTACTCTTGATTTTGGTGGCTATGCCCATCTCCTCGTGTCTGTCCTTCGAAGAATACTGTTCATCGATACCGATGTGGGAGTCTGATACATTTTGTGTGGTTGTTTTTTGATAGGCCGGGTGCAATTTCCGGAGGAGAGATGGCCACGCCGGCGGCGGAAGGCGACTCGGTTCCTGTTCGCACCACTGGTGGAATGAAAACTTTGCGAAGTGGTGAGTTGTTCGATTAAAATACGAGTTTGATCTTCGATAGCCTAAAGTAATTGTTACTGTGATCGATAAATGACTCGGTGGCGTAATGGTAGCGTGTCTGACTCTAGATCAGAAGGCTGCGTGTTCAAATCACATCCTGGTCACAATTCTTTTATGGAGTTATCGGTGGTGTAGTGGTGAGCGTTCTCGCCTACTGTGCACGTGATCGCGGGTTTGGTTCCCGGCCGATACCTCCCTAATTTCTCGGCCTAGAAAAATTCGTACCTTCCTCGGTACATTCGGAATGGAAGTGAAGCCGTGAGACCCGTGCCTGTACGTTGTCTGATAAACGTTAAACATTGTTACCTAGTTCAGGTTATGAATTTTGCTTAATTTCAAAGTACCTCAGGCTGTAAAATTCGTCTTAATATCGATATTTGTGACTAGGCAAAATTCCAAACTACTAGGTCGCACACTCACACTTATTGCCATAATGCTACGGCGCGGCAATTACACAATCTACATCTGAATCTAAAGTCTAAATCTAGATAATTATTTTTCGCATCTGCTGTTGTTCCTTCCGACTTCAAAGTTCCATTTTAAATTACGCTTAACCGTTGTTGTATTTTTCTAAACAGTGCGACGACGGCAGTGCTACGAGATTCGCAAGAGCCTCAACCTGTCCACCGCTGACTCCGCCCCCGAGGACGTTCCCGTGACCGATCACAAAAAGGCCGGCGTGCCGCCCATCACCATCGTCATCGGCACCGCCGGAGCCGGGCCGAGCGCCGCCGGCGGCTCCAAAACTGGGGCCAGCCCCGGCAAGTCGAAGAGCAAGGCGGCCAGTCCCCGCAAGAGGGCCACTGCCAAGGGCGACGCCTCATCCAGTTCATCTTCCCCAAGTCCGAAGAAGCGGTCCACTTCGGTTAAGAAGAGGCCCACACCGAGACCAAAGAAGGGAACGGATGGCTCTCCCGCTTCTACCTCCAAAAAGAAGACTTCAGCCGCCACCAAAGCGGATGCCGAAAAGTAAGTTCATATATTTCGATTTTTCTTTATATTTAGCCGCAACATACTATTAAATAATAGTGAGTTAGAAAGTCTATGAAACAAAACGAGAGGGACGAAGTCCGGTTCAGCGCCGGAAAAGAGACGAACACGGTTTTGTCAAAACCCTGTTCATCTCTTACATACATACATACTAAGTTTATATTTCAATTATAACTCACCTAATTCAGTTAAGCGGTTTGCACTATTTCATTACAAAATTTGGTTGTAAAAAAAAGTAAACTTAAATTTTTAAAAAATGCAAAGTACCTCGGGCCGTACAATTCGCGTTAATGTCCATTTTTGTGAAATATTGCGTGGTAAATTGCGTCAACTTAAAATTATGATAGTTTTACAATGCCATGGTATTGTCCTACACCGTGGACATAGATCAATTGTTACGGAATTGAGTCTGTCGCAGCGTTTCTCTGTTATTCAAATGCCTGCCAACACACAAGAAGGTTTACTATTTGCAAATGGAATTGTGTGTTTCAATGATTGCAGGACATCAAGTGGACCTGAGAAACCTGTCGTAAAGCCGAACATCCCCTTTTCTCCGGATATATATTGGGACAGTACGCGGCCGCTGCAACCAGGCAAGATAGTCTTGAGGTTATTTTCCGCATTCTGTTGAATGTCAGATTAACATGGAAATTGATTTTTAAAAAAAATTTTGCAGGTGTTCGAGTGATGGCACAGTGGCGTGACGGATATTATTATCCCGGTCTCGCTTTGGAACCGGATAAGGACGATAGGTTGGTGTTATTCTCTCACAATGATTTTTTTTTAAATATTACTACATGTGATCGTGTACCCGCGTGTTGCTTTGGCAGAATCGAACATGAATGAAATTAAAATAGTGGGAAAATAATAATCTCATCTTCTCTGGTCTTCTAATTTAGTTGTTAAATTAGTGAGTTCTTATTTTTACCTTGTCACCATGGCTGGCTTAAAGTGTTTCCACGTCTAACCGCAAGGCAGAATTATTCGGTGTTACTGTAGTTGCACAAAACCTCCAATCGTATGCTTGCGGAGAAAATTGCTTATTTTTTCTCCTAGCGCTTAAGTCGATGCTTGTAAAATGTTTAAGCTCAAGAGTATCGCAAAATCGAGTTGACTGCGAAACTGTGAATACGATTTAATTAATAAGTTACGACTTAACAACAGAATTTAGAAATATGATTTATTAATTTTATTTAGCATCGAAACGATCTACCGCATGGGCTTTTGATTTCGCGTTGTTTTTGAGCTTAAACATTTACAAAATCTCCTCAACTAGTAGTTTGTATCCTGTGTGAGTGAATCCACTCGGGAAGCATCTGGGAATGAATGGCCGATGGTAATATTTATTCTTTCACCGTCGCAGATGGAAGGTGCTGTACGACGACGGCGACACTCGATCCATCCGCATCGGAAACATCCTGGTGATCGATGTGCTGCCCATCGGCCAGAGCATCTACGCCCAGTCGCCCGACGACTACTACGACTCGGGCATCATCACCCAGTACTACGAGGAGGACGACACCACCGGCTACGTCATCGAGATTGACGGTGGCCTGCATCGTCGTGTGCCCCGATCTCAGGTCATCCTAACTCACGATCAGGCGGCCTGCCTGGAGACCGTGCCGCAGGCCTCGCTCTACGCGTTCGCATCGATCAGCCTGGGTGAGTTGAGTCACCCTCTGGCAAAACACGAATCTCATGTATTGCTATTCCCTACGACGATTGTCTAAAAAATAAATAAACATTACAGTTGTTACGATAGGTGAATATTAAAATTAATAAATATATTATCTGATTGCTTACACGTCGATCAGCCCCCTATATTGGTATTTTGTTTGTGGACTGGTTATGATAACGTGCGCACATTTTTCAGAGAACATTGTGGATGGTCGTCGGCGGTCGCGAATGGACAGCGAGCCGTCGTCTCCAGTGGCCACCACCTCCAGATCTCCGCGCACTCCCCGCCGTAAACTTGCACCTACCTACAAAGACGCCGAAGAGGAAGAGAAAGATGTGGTCGAAAATGAAGTCGCCAGCGGCGGCAGCTCTTCCAGTAGCAAGACCGGCCGCACCCCGAAAAGAAAGAAATGAAGAAGCCACCCTGATGAGAGTCTAATCGATCATTTTCCTTAGCTTCGTCATATTTATGGCGTAGAACTAACCCTCCGCCCGACAGTGCTGTTCTAGATTGGGTGTTAAAAACAGTATTTAAGTACTTCATTTTAAATGTCAACTTTTGTGACTTGATTGTATAATGTGTATAAATTTTTGGGCCATCCATGACCGCAACGATTACGAAGATAAAATTGCTTTTTAGATAATATGAAGAAATGCTTATGCCTTTGAAAACACCAAAATATACCAAATTCAAGTTTTATGTCCATTAATTATATCGTGAGTTTACTGCATCCCGTATTTTGTGTGCCATAAAATTTCAGATGTAAATGTATACAGTAGAATAACGCACTCCATATTTTTAATGTTTTGTCATCATTTATCTAATGAATAAATAAAATTATTCTGAAGTATAGAAATAATTTATTGGAAGTTAATTACATTTCCACTTAAAATGGTTAAAAATGTTTGATAGTAATAACAATTTTGTATGGTTGTATGCCGAATGAAAATTTAAAAAATAGCGAAATTTTTTGTTTCGTCTTTTAAAATAATTTTGACTCGGACGTGATTTGAACACGCAACCTTTGCGCCACCGATTATTTTCTTAAATTTGTCATATGAATAATTTAAATTATTTTGCAGGATCACATTTCAGTCAAATTGTTTTTGCAGAATTGTGTTTTAAGATTTTTGAGGCGATAAAAATAATTTAGGGTTGATCTGTAACGCCGCGTTCTAACACGTAAACGCCAGAGTAATGGCAAAATAGTTTTTCAATTTTTATTTTTAGAGTTTTGACCCGGACGTGATTTGAACACGCAACCTTCTGATCTGGAGTCAGACGCGCTACCGTTGCGCCACCGAGTCAGATA
>JAUJYS010000945.1:0-19555 GCA_033995665.1 Melogona broelemanni | reverse complement strand
ACCCAGTCTGAACATTATTTCTACATATCTTCAAACGTAAGAAATTAATAAGATTGTGGTAACTAAATTCTGTAATCAGACGTTCTGCGCCAGTATAACTAACAAGTGTGGTTATACGAAACAATACTATTTTTCTTCGACTTATGTCACCATCTTTTATGAGAAATCTAGGATGAGGTACCTCTCCTATGAAACCGCAGATGCTTGACTGTATACGGATCTGGCCACACAGCACTTGCATAACTGGACCGCTATGTATTCGATTGGATCATGTGGCGCGCAGCAGCATACATGCTCGTAGTTGTGCAAAGCCGGCAAAAGGCGGTTTCGCTTGGACGCACGCTCGTCAGGAAGTGGTTTTGACTCGACATTCCGTTTGTCTCTCGCACGATTCGTGTCCCCACGTGAGCTGCTGGTACTGTTGTTGTTGCCCTTTTTTGTTATCCTTCTCGCCCTACGTCACTCTTATCGCCGCTTTTCTCGACGTTGATTGGACGAGCCCGGCGCGTGCATTTCGAACACGCCACTCGCTGTGACGTCAACAAAAGGGAACGACGAAATGAAAACGTCACCGCAGTCAATAAATAAACGCACGTGTTCTCTCAGTTAGACCCTCCCTCTTAATGAGTATATTCCGCGAATCTCTGTTGAATGGGTGTCTATTTTCTTTTGAATTGCATAATACAATCGAAACTAAATACATGGAACTTTTTTCGACTAAATTGCGCATGTGCAGTTCAAATTGCAAAGCGTGGTCAGTTGCTGAATTTGTGGCTTTTTACGATCATTTTTTACGATTTTAAAATATTCAAAAACATATTATTTTTAGTTGATTCTTGGGATGACAGTCATTAATAAAAAAAGACTCGGGATTCTTACTACAGTAATTGGAAAGGAAAAAAATCCCATCTGCCAAATGCCAGTTGATTTCTGTAGCGTATTGAATTGGACGCTTTGAATACGATATTCTTAATAGTGATTGTAAACAAAAATAAAATTAGTAAAAAGATCCGAATCATTGACCCAATGCTTGCGACTGACTACCTGCCAGAAAAGGACGACGCGCCCAAGAGCGCATCCGATTTGGTTGCATCGCAAAGGCAAAAACTATAATTTATACACAGAAAACCGGTGGCGCCTCCACTCGTCGTACCGTACCTGCCTGTGCCACGAGCACCGAACGCATTATCCATTTACACACCTGTCAAAAAATAAGGGTGCTTTATATTCCAGACAAACTGTTTGCCACCCCATCAGTGACTAGCGGGGTTTGTGGGGTTTCAGTTTGAGGGAGCGGAACAGGTGTTTAATTAGCTGATGGACTTTGTTCCTTTTTCTAGGAGCATATTTTGCGAAATAAATGCTTGACGGCTCGATCCTCCTAAGACCTTTAGCCATCTCGTTAATTTTAATGCTTCCTGAATTTTTTTAACGCTTCAGTCGAAATCCTTTAAGCGACACGGACATAGGCGCGACGTCCTAGCTCGTTGCATACGCATTAGTAAAATCGGTATTGCCTTGTTCCATCACCTTTAAAATTTACATTAATGCTAGGGAATTAATGTTGTACAGATGGACATTTTTCCTTGCAGTGCAGCTTTAAGTTAAATTTAAAGGCGAGATGTTCGTCTCACACACAATTTTTATTTTTTTTTTAATGCGGCGCTTAAAGGGTTACATCAATTCCAAATGAGAAGGTCTCTGTGGTGTAGTGGAGATCGTTCTAGCCTACTATACACGTTATTGCGGGTTCGATTCCCGGCCGATATCTCCAGAATTTTTCGGCCGAGAGAGAATTTTTTTTAGAATGGGAGTAAAGCCGTGAAGCCCGTGCCTGTAGGTTGTCATGTTCATAGTAGAGATCCCCGCCTAGGTGAGAACCTTAGACCAGGTCAAATTCGATATTATCAGGTCAACCCCTGTGGACGAACGCGTTGGTAAGCTTCTTTAAAAAACAGTTAAGAAAAAAAAACAATTCCAAATGAATACTTATAGGAACAGTTCCTAGGAAAAAGGAACAGTTCCTAGGAAAAAAGGAACAGTTCCTAAGAAAAAAGGAACAGTTCCTAGGAAAAATGGAACAGTTCCTAGGAAAAATGGAACAGTTCCTAGGAAAAAAGGAACAGTTCCTAGTTCCTAGGAAATAAAAAACTTTTCCGTTTGGTTCCTACCCACATCTTCGCATCTTGATAGCCCGTTTAAAAAAAAAGGCGACGATAGGGTCTCAGGATGACACGAGGTTCGCGTTAATAAATGTAATTTAGCGCACGCACGTTGCTTTTAAAGAGAATTGCACCCTATGCGCATGTATGGCCGCTGGTCGTCCGCACGTCACGCGGTGGGGGCCAGCCAGTGTTTTTCCACACAGGGATCAAGAGCACACGCGATTTTTTTCGTTCGAAGGCGATATGAATGACGTGACGGGAGAACGTGGTATTAGGGGTCACCACCCACCCCCGTGTAAATACGGCGCTGCGGCAGCATGATTGACAGCCGGCACTGACTCTTCTTGCCAGACTGACTGGCTGCTACGGATATGAATATTATTCCTGGAACAAGTTGTTCCTCCTCTCTTCTCTCGTAGAGACTAGCCGGGGTCTAATTGGCGGAAGGGGAGGGTGGGCTAGTGACTCGGATGCCGGGCTGGGGGAGCGGCGGGGTTTAACCGGAGGCACAATCCTACCTGTAGGCATTTTGTAGTTAGACTTCAATTGGATTAATTCGGGATACTTGCTCCCTTGAGCCATGACGAACCAGTTAAAACCAGGATGAATCAGTTGCACACTATAGGGCCCACAACAATGGTTTCATTGGTTTTCGAATGTCTTCCTATGTTTTGGAAAAAATGTTAAAAAAATGTATCCAACCAAATAAATTAATCTTTTTGGCTTATATTTACTAATTATTGTTTTTATTGTCCTATTTAAAAAAAATACAATTCAGCAATTTTTATCTAAAAACTCAATTTAGAATTTTTTTTAAATTATTTTATTGGAAAAACAGGAAGAGATTCTGTACTCCCACTGTTGCTTAAAAGCAGTGTCTGAGGCGTACATTTTTACCAGTACCACGGGATCGAATAAACCGTGCCGGGAATCAAACACGATACCGTCGCACCCCTGCCGGTTGCAATTCCGACTGGATTAGAAGATCTCAAAATTCTAATGGATAATAAGCAGCATAAAAATCACAGATCTGGGGCAGAATTGATAAATTCAAAACTGTATTTATCAATCATATTTAAAATTATATTTTTTTAAATATATTGTTGTGTCCCTCGTGTCGCCTCAGAACCTGGACCCCGACCCTCAATCCCCTTTCACCTGGTGACTTCAGGGAGAAGGAGCCCCCTGAGGTTACTTGGCAGAATACAGAAGCGGTTTGCCATTACCTTCCCCGAGAAGTACTACGAACCAATCGACTATCCCGGGAATCGAACCCAGATCCGTTGTTCGGCCAGTGAGCGAGAGAATACGCCCACCACTCGGCCAGTTCGGACCAGAACAGATCTGTGCGAGAAACTCTTTTTTTTTATTTTTACAACACCAATTTTGTTGTTGCTATAAGGAAACGTATGTGCTAAGGATAGTTACCAAAATTGGTCTAGGTCGGCCTTGCCCTTCAAGGTGTGTGTGCATCACACCTGCGTAACACCTCAGCACTTACACCTATCCTATCCAATTTGTTCGATCGGCTAATTGCATTAATTACGTGGACCCTTTTTTTAATAAACCGTTTCTAAGCCGTACCTGGCACTTGGCCGTCTTTCTCTCGCTTGCTGCATGCACAGAGAACCATCACGCAAGCGAATAGCGAAAAGACATAAGTAATAATACTGCTGCCAAACCATGAATAGAGAGCGTGCCATGCCATTTCCACTAATTACTAATGGCTTTTCTGGTCCCAATGAAAGTTGGGTTTACCTGATGGATATATATCGATCACGGCGGTGTAATTCTCCGCCTGGCAACAGTGGCGCGTTCAGAGGAGAATAAAAAACAACCCTGATCGGAGTGGGAGCTGGGTTGCGTTTCACATTGAAAACCCGTTCGAGGCCAACCGGGTCGTTATGGACGAGAGCGGCATCTGCATGCATGCGTTTGTAAAAAGGATTCGAGTAAAAACGACGTGCACACTGTGAATCGAAGCGACTTAAATCAAAGCGTTGTTGCTTCTTTCAGTGCTGCTCTTTAGAAAACGATGTCGCCCAATTTTGGCGGTGATTTTCCCGCCTTATTCTCGCTTACCTGGTTTGATAGCATTACTCATGGCATCGCCACTGGCTCTGTGGGGAGTAAGTGAACTACACTTGCTTGTGTATTTTTTAAAAATATAGGTGAACTACACTTACTACCAGATTTTGGCTTACAATAAACTCTGAATCCTGGCACAGGGGTTTCTTTCTTATCATCAATTTTGAAAGTAAATTGATAATTGATGAGAAACTGACTAATTTTATTTATGAAAACTTCAAAGAGACAAGGAAATAATTCAGAATTTCCTTGTCACTTCAGCCATACAAATTGGCACCAGAATCGAATTTAAATCAAGATGATGAAGAACGTTATTAGCATCATTGCCCACCTGCCAAAGAGATTGAAAGAGTTTTAAAAAAATGAGAATGACGCGGCGAAAACCTCGGCGCTCTAACCGTACACTTCCGTGGCTGTCATCTCATTTGCGGAGAGCGTGAGTCCTTGTCAAAATAGCTATATTGGGCGTCCACGATCAAAAAAAAATAGTGCTGCGCATTCGCAGCCTTGAGCGCCTCCTGCCGAGTGGAAGTCCCGCGTCGATTATAATGTAATATTGGCGACATGGTCGACCGGTCCTGGGTACTCTTTCACTCCACGCGCTCGCTCGCTCGGCCTGGATTTGGCGGCCATCTGGACGGGCCGCCGCACCGAAAAACTGCATTCCGCACATAGAACATTTACTCTCGGCTCATTTATATCACCAAACGACAAACGTGATGTCGTATACGGCACCGTATGTTGTGACGACCTCCAGCGACCAGAATTATACCATTTCCCTAAACATGGGAATTCAGAAAAAATAACAGTTTTCCTATTTTGTTTCCATGATTTAATTTTTACAATTTTCAAAATCATGATTCTGTTAAAAATATAATTTTCTGTCGTTCAAGATTATTTTTTTGCATTGATTGTCAAAAATAGTAGAAAAAATAAGGCGAATTATTGCATTAAAAATAATGCATTGTTTAACGAATCTACAAGAAATTGAAATTCCACAGTTGCGAAAATTTTTGTTACACTTCATTCTTTCCATCGACCACTTTGCCCCTAACTTTGTCCCATTTAGCCTGCAGTTTTCCGAAAGACCAAACTACTGAATAGTTACCAGAAATATAACCACCTATGTGTGGTTGGGAAAACCGGCGCCAGATGTCAGTTCGTGGCGATGTGTTTTTTTTTTTTTTTTTTTTTTGTGGTTTTCCGATCGCTGAGGCAATCAGTCACACCTATCTATCGCCATCTAATTCTGGGTTAACCTATTTTTCCCCCCTCTTTTCATATGCTAATGCCGTTCTCGCATGAGATGATCTTCACTCCGCGCCTCATTCCGCGTTAATTGTGCTGTTTCCGGCGGACGTCGATTCGAAGGAAGTGATTTTTCCCGCCGGTCTTTTTTCCACCTCCAAACATACATGTGTATACTAGCGCATACACCTGCAAACCCGGCAGCACACATACACTTGATGCCATTGTGAGAACCCGGGGGTGCAACAGGGTGTGGGGGGATTATTTCCCTTTCCCTTTAACCCCCTCGCTCTTTTCCCCCGGTATAGTGGAGTCGTTCGAGTCACGTACGAGTCGTAACTGTTGGTGGTGGTGGGGATGAAAATCTGTGTATGTGGGGGGAGGAACAATGTGGTTAACGAGACCAGCGTACGTAGATGCCACCAAGATTGCGTCTTCATTTTATTTGTTTTCCCCCCTTTATTTTCCTCGCCGTGTGTGTGTATATGCCTACGGGTCACCTTCCCGCTCTATCTCTCTCTCTCTTTCTCTCTATTCCTTCTTTTTATCTTCCGGCTTGCACGCGCGCGTTTTCTATCGCATTTTTTGTCGTTCAGCTGATGTTGGTGGCTTCGCGTTCGGATTCGCGTCGAGATATAGCTTCCGTTCCGAGTGGAGAATTGTCAATTGCTTTCTAGGAGACTCTGCCTCAGAAATATCCTACTCCGCTCGCGCCTTTGTTTACACATGACTGGACTAACGCTCTTTTTTCCCCCTGGTATTGCGGTACGCTCTGTAATGCACTCTGACATATCCCCTCTGCGGCGTGCGCCCTCCGGTGGCATTCAACGTCCGTTGCAACATTCGTTGTAATGGTTCTTTGTGCATCGATGCTCGGTAAACTATCGATACTGCCCTTCACATATTTCCTAAGCAACACGAAGGGTACAGAATTTCCTGCAGTGATATCCACTCAGTGACGGGAACAATGAAAAAGTAAAACAATATGTAGTTTTGAATATTTATATTCATTATTTGTAACGCCAATTACTTTTCTGAAAGCACAGAAGATAATTTGTTCCTTGTGCTGCTGCGGCAATATTTGAAAGGCACTTTTTTAGGAGCACCCTGGATCGAATAAACGTGAGCTTTTTTACAATTACAATTGAGCTCGCTCCAGGAATCGAACCCAGGATCGCCGCACCGCTGTCGGTTGCCATACCGATTGGGTTACGGCGAGTCGTACTGAGCCAGTAAACTTTTCTGAGTTACGACGCTTTGTAGAATTGTCATATGACGATTGTAAAAATCTACCCTAATCCGAAAAATGACATACACACGACTGCCAGTGTTAAAGCATACGGCGGATAGGCATTTTACGTAATACAACCAGTTGCTGGCTATCGTACTGTACGGCGCTGTGATCGGAATTACCATCCATTAGGACAAGCCATGCGCGGCTATAATCGAATTTAGGATATCCAACAGTGCCGACACCATCGGCAAACACGTAACAATCACAGGTGTTTACCTAGCATTAATGACGACTCACCTATACTTACCGTCGAAACGCAAGTGTATTCCGCATCTCCCTCCCCCCATCCCTTGGCGATCGCAACGCCGCACTGCGTTCAAATGTAGCGATAGCCTGCAACTAGTTACATCTCTATATTCTGTTAGTGGCGTTAGGTTTCCGTCTCCCTCCTCCCCCTCTCCCCCTGGCAGCCATTTTTGAAAGGTTGGGCGCGTGAGTTTCCCCGCATGGCAACAGTGCCGGCGTCGTGGAAATCCGAACGGCGTATTACTCGTAATCCGGCGCCTACGCCGAACGGAGTTCACCCATTGGTCGCGGGGGTGCTGGATTGTCATGCCCGCGCCGTTCTGTTTCTAGCACGTGCACACACGCCCATCCCAATTAACCAACGCCACCCTCCCACCATCACCGCCGACACCACCACTCCCTTCGGAGTTCCGGTCGTCGCGGTGCGAGCTCCGAACACGTGCGGCCTGTTGTGTATAGGTGGCGCGCGCGTCGCACTCCACCACCGCGATCGATGCCGCAATTATATGTTGCTCTCTCTCTCACTATACCGGCGGGCGTAAATGTACGTGGAACTGATGCTGATGGTAATGGTGATGATGATGGTGTTTCTGGAAGCCATTTTGGGTCTCGCCATTGGCTGTTCTCAAAATTGGGCGCCCGTTGCGTTATGCTCGCTCCATTTGGTTTTGGTTCTGTGTCTCTAAATGGGCTTGAGCAACTGCCATATACTGAACCATCCGATATCGATATTTATCTGTGACCATCGCCATGCCTGTGGCCATTTTTTAATCGGCTTGTAACATTTGTGTTATTTTATGATATAATATTTTAATTGTCGAATGTCAAACAAGGAAACTTGTGGGGGAAAAAAAACGAGTTGGCCAAATGAAACTTAGAATGACAATACCAGATTGTACTTTCATTAAAAATGATCACAAAATAAATTAATTTTACTCTAGGTTTTAATGAAACTATATTTTTCCACATTCACACGACGTCGTCGACATAATTGCGTTCCATTTTATCAGTTCAAAATATCTGTCGGTCAGTATCGTTTGCGGTACGATTTTTCAGAATATTTTTTCTTATTTTCGTTGAAAACTACTGTTGACGTGCATTTCTTTTCCGGTCACCCTGTACGTACGCGCATGTGGAATACAGTTGTCAGTTCGTCGCCTCACGTGATTTAATTTACGTCATTTTGTTATGTTGGAAACATGTTGGAATTGCGCTCGTCGGGCATTACGCGATGGTAAAATGCATTGTGCATACATACATTATGGACTGCATATTCATGTACATGCCCATATATCTCTATGGAAAGAAGGGGGGAGGGAGGGGAAAGGGGATACGATGCTCTCTGTGACGTGACTGAGAATTAACTCTTTGGACCGTTGCATGCAATGAGCGCGCCGGGGGGAATTGTTGTACGTCAAAGTAGTGCCACGCCATTTGATAGTCGTAAAACGCGTGTTACCAGCACACGCGAATTGCATCGACATAACGAAAAAGAAAAAATTTCCCCCACCCCTTATTGTGTAAACCCTCTCTCGCTGATCCTTTAATATAATATCGTTTCCCCCTTTATGGTATCCTGGCAAAGTCCCGTACTTTTAACACTGTATGTAAATAAATGATCTTAGATTCTGGGAAATAATTTTTTTTAATCAAATTAATTCCGAGAAAGTTGAAATTGGAAATTAAATTTATTGTTAATTTGATACTTTTAACAACTTTGGTAAGGTACTTTGAACTTTTAAGTGTAATTATTAGCCAAAAACAATCCAACGGCCATCGTGGCTTATTTCAAAAACATCGCTAAAAATTACAATAATTAAAAGCTGGGCTTTCCTGGTATTTTAATAATAATTGATTAATAGTGGGTTAGGACGTCTATGAATCAAAACGAGAGGGGCGGGGTCGCCCGGTACAGCGCGGGAAAGAGACGAACAGAGTTTGTGGCAAAACTCTCTGAATAAAACAGTAAACGAGGACCACAATTATACAACAAGGGACTTAGGAAATTTGGGAATTGGCTTTCTTATTCAGAGAGTTTTGCCAAAACTCTGTTGGTCTCTTTCCCGGCGCTGAACCGGACCTCGTCCCCCTCAGGCTTTTAATAATTTATCAACAGTTATCCCTTGTTCTACGATAAGTTGGCAAACGCTGCATTATGTGCCATCAGTGATTGCTAGTGTACAGAGGGCAGCAACCAGTTTGAGTACCCGACGCGTTATGGGCTCTGTATTTTATCTTTGGGGCTTCGTTCATTTCGTCATTTGGCAGGTTTCAATCGTCGCCGATAGTGGCGCATAGTCTGTGAAATTCCTAATTCACCACTGATAACGCTTAATGATTTGGTAGTCTAAAAATCAATCTGGTAATCGAGCTACTACAATATGGCTGATACTTACCAACCGATTTTCTGAAAGGCCACCAAAAGACACCAATAACTTTCACGCATCGTGGAACTACAGTAATTGACTGGTGTAAAAAAAAAATCGTTCCACATTTGCAGAAACAATCGTTGCCTGTAATTATTTTTCGTAGTGTCGTGTCTGTAACCTAAAAATTAATCTGATATCGTTATTACGAAACTCTGACATTTAATTGGATGGATCATATTCGGGGTTGTTCTCTCGAGGTGGCAAGACTGGAATTAACACGCCAGACTATAATCCCCGCAAATCTCGTTTCTGATCAGCAAGAAATTTAATTAGGCTTGGGTGGGCGAAAAACGCACATTTTTTTTTCTCGCGCTTGGTGCTGAGCCAGTTTTGTTCTCAGCGGTGTATATATTTGGTTTGCGCCGTGAATCCAGGAACGAAATAGGGGAGATGTGTTCACCATATCCTCCCCCTTCCCCTTATCCTCCCCCTTCCCCATATCCCGACCACCCATCTCCATTTGTCTCGCTCTCGTAATCCCACGTCATTTAGGTGATTTCGCCTCATTTAATTTTAACTGTGCCGCGCGCGCCCCCGCGTGGCCAATGTTCGCCTTAGCCAGAGCCGGCGCGTGCATTAATTGTTGGGCTTACATTGGCGTTGGCATACACGGGGAATGCTTCAGGGTGGAAAGACGTGATTGTATATATATTGCGACCCCTCCCCCCTCCTCTCCATTTAAATATACACACACAACCCCTCTACACGTAGTTGGCGCCACCGAATAAATTGCCCAAATCTTCGTTTGTTCATTTTAGCGAATACTAGTTGCGGCGGTGGGGCTTTAGGCGAACGGGGGTTGAGAGGAGAGATTTTCTAATTGGGGGGGGGGGCTCATGGTGTGTTCGGCTAATTTACCATCGTGGGGCGCCTGCAACTACTACGCTCCGAAACGCACCGTCATGTTTCTCCGTCAACTTTACATGTTTGAAATACCTTCGTGGTTTTCTGGCGATGCATTTTCATTCATCCCTCTCCCCATCCCCAACCATATCTTGGCGCTATTTATAGAAATACCTAGTTGATGGTGTTTAATGGCTGGAGTTTAAGAGGATAGATTTGTTTATTATTGCTGTTATTATTATTATTTTTTTCTTTTTGGAAGCGAAACGAAATTGGTCTTTAATCATATTACAGACAGTTATGTGAAGGTTTAATTACGAGAATAATAATATACGACGTCTTGGGAAAAAATGAAAACATTAACGACTAAAGGCATGAGCCGAAATAATGGAATGCTAAAAAACTGTTTAGGACGCCGACGAGATAGGAGTTTAAACGAATAAGGAACATGTTTCGGTACAGCGCCGAAAAGAAAGGCCAGCAGAGGCTGACTATATCGCGTGTGTAAAATAATATTGCTACTATTTTTTTAAACATATTAAACTACGATCTTTAGTTTCCTCTAGCGTAAGTTAAATTAAAAAAATAATAAAAATACGATTTTGTAGCGAGTTCGCAAATCTTTCTTTTCGGCGTAGTACCAGAACATGTTCCTCATTCGTATAATTACTCAGCCTTTCTTTTATTTTAAGTTAAGGTAATTTATTTTTCTTTCAAGATTTGCGGAATTACACCAAGTTGATAGTAGTTGGTAGATTTTGAGAAGTCAACTTATACTTGCACCAGCAATTATTTAGCTTATGTTTGTAAGATGATGGATTCCTAATGCGGATTTAAAACTTTGAAAAATAAAAACGCAATCTCATCTCTTCGCAATTCCCTGAATTGTTGCCAATTTTGTCAAATTTTGTTGTTGTAATTTCTCATCCTGTCTCTTTTTGTGTATGCTAGGTGTCCCCCTGTCGCAGTCGTGGGCCGAACCGGGCGGCGGCCCCCACTCGCCCCTGTCCAGTTCCGGCGCGTCCAGCTGGAACAGCGGCCGCTCTCCGGCCTCGTCCTGCGCGCCCCCCGGATCCGGCGGCCGCGCTCCGGGCCCCCGCACGCCCTCGCCCACCGGCTACGGCCTGAGCGAGAGCGCCCCGGCCTCCGTGCCGGCACTGCGCTTCGGTGGGCGCGGCGCTCCAGGTTACGGATCCAGCAATCCGGCTGCCGGAGACGAGGGCATCGATCTGCAGGACGACAGCAACTCGTCCGAGGTGGAGTTTGTGCCTCGCAAACGAAGGGTGAGTTAAATTGGATTGAATGAAATATCTAAAAAAATTGTTTGGACTGAACGGGATTCGAACCCCTTTTCTGTGACACGTCGCCAAATAACGGAGTCATCGTCTAGTGCGTCAAGGGTCTAGTATGCAGTGTACAATGGTTCGTGATTTGAAGTCGTTGCATAACTTATTTAGGCCTTTAATGCCGGATGTTCTGGCGTTGCTTACTTTCGTAGAAACATTTCCATTTTCAAATAATAATAAAATAACCTTAGAAATATCCTTTTATTTATTTTTTTTTTTTGCAACGGATGATTGTGTAACTAAAAGCATTATTCATATGTCACATGTTATGAATCACCGCGGCATTAATCACTCTTTTTGTGGAGTAGGTAGGCCTAAACGGAATCTTGTGTGTTCAATGACGCATGTATAATTGTTGTACTGATATTTCAGTGGAACCTTTATTAAGTAGTCTGCATGGAAGAGGAGGGAAAGTGAGATGGGTGGGGATGTAGAGGGCGCCACGTTACTCATTGTCCGAACAACCCGGACAAGCAACACAGAATATAGCATTGTAACTCCGCTTGATGTTACTCTATGGCCGTCTATGGCTTTCTGTCTTTAGGACAAGTGCGTGCGCGTATCAGTAAGTTGGGACAGCCCCACACGAAAAATGGTGAAAAGTAATTAAAAGTTGAAGAGAATTACAGCTAATCAGGTTTTTCAATCGGAAATGTTGGTCGTCCAATTATCAGTGAAAGTAGGCCAGTAAATAAAATCGTCCATTTTTCACGTGTGTATCTTTGCTTTCCGTCAACAGCGTTTTTCTTAACAATTTATTTCATTAATTAATTCTGGTCGCCATGTTCGCGGAAGCTCGTCATGTTATATCCATTTCATTAGCAGATGATTTTTTGTTCAGAGTGGATTTTTCGACTGGTGCTGCTCCAAGCGGTGACATTCCCTATGGCGGAAGTGATGTACTCGTTAGTTAGGTGATGTAAAAAAAACCGCAATCGGTTCTCCATATATCGCCGTTCTGTTTTAATCGGCAACCCGTCGGCGGCCATTGTTAAAAGGAATATAATTTGGACCAGATTCTCGTCATTATAGAGGCGTGTTTCTTGTTTGTTTTTTTCTTGCGGGACTTTTCTTTCCTGTTCGTATTTTTCTCTCACACAAGTAGCTCGCTCTCTCCACATAGCTGCACACGTATCACGTTTGTTACACAGGCATAATTAGAGATAATTAAATTGAAAATTTTTTTTTTTCTCCACGACTGTGGGATTTCGCGGCCGATGATCGCGTTCGCATTCCGTCCTCCTCCAGTGTGCTGCGGCGTGCTTTTTTTTTTTGTTCTTTTGCCGCTGAAAGCTCATTTGGTGAACATTAACGCGCAAGTGCAATGTGTGGTTATACTGATTTTGGGTGATAGCGCGCTGCGGTTTTACACGTGCTAGCTCCAATCGGGCTGCTGCATTTTTTTTACTGTCACGGAAAATGACGTCAGAAGGGCGGATATAAATTGACGAAAATTGACGTGAAAATATGGACTATATGTTGAATTATTCGAATTTTACCTGCCTTGTCACTTATTTTAGTTATTATTATTATTTTGCTGCTTTTCTTTTAAGCCCACGTCTGGTTAAATTCTTGCGTGAGAACAGAAGTCTAAAAAAAATGGAAATTTACATTTCAAATAAATTTTATTAATGACGCAATGAAAAATATGTCTTACCTAGATCTGTATCTGGATTTTTTTTTTGTATGTATTTTTTTCTTTATCAGTTTTTGTCATCTGTCATTTTTACGATGCCGATATAGAGTAGCGGCCGAAAATTGCGTTTCTGAACGAATGAAATGAATATTGGCTTTGATAAATCTACGTCACTTCCACACTGGATAGGTTCGGCTCGGTTTAAACAGCCCAGTGTGCGCAAACAATACTAATAATGTCCGTGGAGACGCGCATTTGGAACAACGCCTGAATATCTTTGCATTTTTTTTCTTCCCCCATCCCTACTTGACTGCACAGCTTGTGATTATGATCATAACTTTTTTGTAGTAATAATTTATGTGGCAAACTAAATAGCGAGTCCTCTTTATAGCACACGCGTAAGACCAGTTTTTTCTGCTAAGAAAATAAAGGGGTGGAGGCGATTAACAAAAATCTTCTTGAGAACCTGAAGGGCACTGTACCCGGATTTTCTTCTTCGGATTACCGGTTGATTCGCGAAGAAAATGATTGATCGCGAAGATAAGAGTCGAATATCGTCAGCTATCTGCTATCATTTTATTGCTTTTATTAGCGAATAGTTGGCGGCACCGGATTGCCATTGATACACTTGTAAAATAAAATTGGTCGTAGAAATATATGCAATGACTGAAACGTTTGCGGACCTGGTTTTAAAGTTTACTCAGTTCCGGGGTACTAGTGAAACTGTGCCCCTCAAACATTGCCTAAATAACAGGAGGTATACTGAAAATTCTCTCCTGATATTCAGTACAGTGATCGGCAAAAAAAGTTAGCCATCAAATTTAATAAAAAATTAAAAGCGGATGTTTTTGCAGCATCGCTTTGGTGCTGTCGGTGATTGCCAACTTAAGGGGGCAATATGTGGCGTCTCGATACTATCGATGGACTATCGATAACTTTTGTCATGGAGTTTTTCACGTGATGTCGTTTATTGAACGGAACTGCTCACGGAAAGTTCAACTGAAAAATGCAGCGATTGGTCAGTTTTCTATCGCTGCAATTATGTGGTGTCCAATCACAATGCAGCGTTGCTCAAACGTTAGCGAATTCCAGCTCCTTTAAGGTTTGTTTATATTGCAATAGGTTGGTCGGTGGTCTAGCGAAGATGTTTCACGTGTTTCGTGTGTACAAGACCTGTGGATAATTCATTTCATGCTCATTTAGCGTTTCTTTGTTTACCGAATACGACGGTACAGTCATTTTTCATTTTTTTTTTTATTCTTGTAAATTGTCATGTTTGAAGAAAGGAATCTGGAACCGTTTATGTTGCCGCGCACCTCAATTTGGAACACGAATTTTCGAGGTTTATTTGTTTCACCGCCCTTACGTCTTGGAGCTATTACATTTCTGAACAATTCAGTCAAAGTATATATTATCTTCGAAGTCTTTTTTTTCTAGTGGTGGGTGTGAGGTGAAAAGTTGTGGCTTATAGAATTAAACGATTGCGTCAACAGTCACCTCTTCCTTGTAAATTCGGTGTGTGTGAATTTCCAGTTCAGTTAGTATCTTATTAATTGTATTTGCTCGACTGATACTTTTAATGGCGTTGTCGTGATAACAATTGCTCGTATAACAGGCTTTCTTTGCATTAATTAAAGTTGAGATTTTTAGCGTGTGGCGAAACAATTGTTAGCTGTTATTGTGAGTCGCGCTGCTTGGGAACTTTCGCTGAACTGATTTCTCGAGTGTTAACCTATTTTCATTTGCTAAATCACGCCATTTTGGATAATAGAAAAAAATGCGCATGACGTCATTGGAGAGTGAATGGTGTTGGAATACAGGTAGAGGAGTTTTTTTAGGTGTTCTGCACATGAAGTTGGTCGAAAATACAAAACAAAAAATGATCCGTGAAATTTCTTTTCAAATGTGTTGGACCTACTGGACTAAATTTAGGATTTTTTATTTTTAGAATTCGTCGCGAACTGTTTATCAGTGTACGTGGCCAGGATGCGGAAAGATGACCGGTTCTTGTTCCGCCATTGAGAAGCATGTGCGTTCCATACACTTGGGCCGGTAAGAAAATAAATAAAACAAATAATATGTATTTTATCCTATCAATATTCGATCGTTCAATTGCAAATAAAATTATACAACAATCGACACATTTCATGTACATCTTCTTGCATCTAGTTTTTGGTTGTGGTAGAATGTTTAATTATTAATTAATTAAGTACGACTCGTCCTAGCCTAGTCGGTATTGCAACCGACAGCGGTGCGACGATTCCGGGTTCGATTCCAGGCGCGGGCTTTCGTTTTATGCGATCCCGAATACTGGTGAAAAAACGTGACCCTCAGACATTGCCAGCAACACGAGGGGTACATTATCCTTTGTAGCGATATTCACTACGGTGATTAGAAACAAAAATAATTAAATTTCATTTCCCTTTTCGTATCAATGATCATTTTTGCAGTCAAAACAAGTCGGAGAGTCTGAGCGACCATGAGGAGGAATTCTACTACACGGAGCGCGAGTTCGGCGTGGCCCTGCAGCCGGAGACATTCGCCGACATGTACGCCTCCTCGCCGCCCACCCTCAGCCACATGGACATGGTGCGGCCGCCTCACGAGGACCCCGAGTACCAGAAACTAGTACAAGTGAGTGCACCGGATTTGAACCCCGATATACCGAGTACATCGTCTGCCGGACATTAGCGCGTATAGGAAGTTTTTAGGGTTCATTCTTACTTGGAAAATGATGAGGCAATTGTACAGTATTAGCGCTGCGCGTGCTCTTGTCTTTCTTTGTGCTACAAACAATTTAAAAATAAAATCGCACGCCGTGCATACTTTTGCCAGTTTTTCTATCTGTTATTTCTAATATTTTAAGAAATGATTATTTCAACAAAACCAAAATATTTTGAAAAAAAAAATATGTTTGGAGACTGTGTGGGTATGTTCTAATGAGTCAAAGAATTTTTTTTTATTTTGTTCAGGGAAGGTCATGGAAAATTCGGCTTCGGTCCAGGATAGTCATAGAAACCGATTTTCGTTTTTCTAAACTTGAAAATAAAATAATTGTATATGATTAAATAATCGAAGTCTAACGCGTTTCGAAGAACAGTAGGCCGACTCATTCTAGAATTGCTTCTAAGACGACACCATTTGTTTATGAACCCTGTTTTTTTCTTTAACGTATCCGTCAAACACTTGATTGTCCATTTCCCCTTTGTTTTTTACAGAACTCTCCTCCCAAGTTCATCCGTCTGAGCCCTAAGGCAGGTGGCCCACCGCCTCCCTTCTCACTGGCCAAGCTCAACGGCGTCAGCGCGGGTGGCGTGTCCGGCGGCGGTGGCAGCGGCGGCGGCGGCAGCGGTCCACCGTCCACCCGCAAACCCCGCGGCGACAGCAAGAAGTGTCGCAAGGTGTACGGCATGGAGAACCGTGACCACTGGTGTACCCAGTGTAAGTGGAAGAAGGCCTGCACCCGATTCATGGACTGAGTCGAGTGCGAGGAAGGTGGGTATGAATATGTTTAGAGACGAATCGCTTTCTTTTTTTTTTAGAGCCAAACGTTCGCTCTATACGCCGGATCAAAAAATAAACAAAAAAAAAAGAAAAACAACAAATAAAAACGATCAATCCTGCTTCCTGGTCCAGCCGTCACCCGACACCGCCAACAGCAGCGCCACTTAGTGGACATTTTTGGTGGCGATTGTGTGTGTGTGTGAGTGTGCCTACGGAATCATCGCCAATATTCATCAAACACGTCGTGAAATTGTGCGTGATTCTGCCACCAGAGGACGCCACCGGTGTTTTTATTTTTTTGTTCCCGCTTTGGCGGGAGAGTCGTGTGAAATTGTCACCACCACTAGATGGCGCTCCAATCATCACCTATTACTGCCACCGCCACCATCGTCCCATCCACTCCATTTGCCCACCGCCACCATCCAAAAAAAAATAAAAATAAACCCGAAAAGTTGAACGTCGACCATCAATCAACCTGGTCGTTGATGTTGGTCCTAAGGTGGTGGCGGGCATCATATGGTGTCGTTGGTGGTCGTGATGATGGTGACGACGTGTCCACCACTACACTGCCAGACTTGAATTCTTCTCATGATCTCTCTTGTACCAAGTTTTTGTGTGTCAAAATATGTCTGCGCGATGTATCGGATCTCTCGTCTCGTAGTCAGCGTCCAATTCGACCCGTAACAAAACAAAAACAAAAAAACAAGCACCAACAGCAGCAGCAACAGCATTGGTCAAAGGTCGAGTCGGTCCAAGTTGGTCAAAGGTGTTTCAACATCGCGCGCACCTTTTCGCCTCGCTCGTAAATAACTGACACTTTTGTTTTTATCTCCAAAGTTAATATATATTTTAAATTTTGTCTTTTGCCACCATCCTGTGGTAATTTTTGGCGCGATTTTAGAAAGAAAAAAAAATGCTGCTCGATAGATATCATGATGATGATGATGATGAAAAAAATAAAACTAGCGGGGTTTTTTTTTTCGAGTCTGGTCTGCATGTATCTGTACAGTGGACGTTTCTTAAAAAAATGACGATACTTATTTTAATATATATAAATACGTGTATATATTTGCTGACGCGACCCTCCCCTCCAGGTTTTTATAGTATATTTTGCCAAGACGAATGGAACTATTTTGACGCTTTGTGCGGGAAATTTTGTCACATTGCTTATTGAACTTTTTTTTTTAATTTGTTTTTGCTTCGAGAGTCTAGTATAGCTGACTTGTCGCTGTCAACAACGCAAATTTACTGTAACGGTGGCACTGCGAATCGAGACTGTTTAAAAATAGTTGCCTTATGTGACCTTAGGTTGCCTTAGTCTTTTTCTGGTGTATTGATTTTTATGTCTTTTAGCCCGATTTTTATGTCTTTCGGTCGGCCATGTACAGTGTATGATTCGCCATTTTAGTTCTGGCGGACCAATGTCGCAAAACTTTTCAAACCAATATTCCTTATAAATTATTTTATTCTTCTTACACCCTTTAACCGTTGAAAATATTTTATTAAATGTATCTTTTACAATTTGTAACGGCAAAGTTTTGCAACTTTAGTAATTCATTGCTTAATTATACTAATTATTATTTAAATTTTGTGCGCTCTTATCTCTATTCGTTCCCGAAATGTATTATTTTACAAAAAATAAGGCAGGGAATTGTTTCCTCTGGTGACTGGTTTATGACGTCTCAATTTGCAGTGACTACGATGATTTTAGACGAATTTTTTTGTGTCGCGTGCTAAACAACTACTAGAGTGCGTTATTAGTGAAAAGACAGCCGGTCTGTCCACGCTGCGTCTATAGATAATAATAAGAAAAATGTTTTCGCAATAATGATTTGTTATCTCTCTCTCCCTTAAACTATGCCACACCGAATGATTCAAACTGGCGTCTTGTGCCATCATTTTTGCAAAAAAAAAATTGTGATAATTTTTTTAATAATTTTTTTCTTCAGTTGGTTAATTGAATAGATGTTTATAATTGGTTGTTAACGCCAAATTAAGTATCCCCCCTCCCAAGAAAAAAGGTAAAGAAGCTCAATTGCGTGACTAGATTAAAACTTTGAAAGACTCCAGTAGACTCCAATAGACGAACCATTTGTTATCGTCTGAATGGCACTTACAGAAAAGTCCAAGTTGGGGAATCGTTGGTTATTATTTGTGGAAGCTATATTGCGAAATGAATCGGAAAGTGAAAATTGCATTGATAAACTATACATGTGTATATACATTGTATGTATAAAATGGACTGCCAAATTTAAATTTTGGTGGAAAGGTGGATTTTAGGTGTACAATCTTGGCTTGGCGCTGATCTAAATTTCAATTTTTCCAAAAGATGCATCATTATTTTTGTCTAACTCTTTTTTAAAATCATATTTCTGACCTGCGTATAAGCGTTCATCATATTTCAACTAATGTTGACCTAATGTTCATCTAAAGTTTAGAAATGATGACATTTTGAAAATTATTTTACTAGTTCTACTTACGTAGTTGCAAAATTGTGAAGGAAACAAAATAATAAACTGGTTGACAAATTTAATCCTGCACCAAGCCTCGATTCTATATATCCGAAACTTCCAATTGTTAAAACAACCAATCTCGGTACAAAGGCCCGAAGAATATTATTACGAGAATGGAATTTCGATTGTAAAACATCATTGAATCCCAACGTGTATTTCGAAAAATGGCTGAACTACACGACCAGGGAACGAACAACCAGAAAATACGGCTATCGGACGTGTACGGTGTAGTGGAACGCGCGC
>JAUJYS010000944.1:0-19561 GCA_033995665.1 Melogona broelemanni | reverse complement strand
TCCCTGCCCCTCGCATATCTCCATAGAGACATGAGGGTGCAGTAATCCTGTAGTGCATTAAGCGCTACGGTGATTTATAAAAAAAAAATTCATTTCCAACAGGTCAGCTATCGTTTACCGAATTCACCGATCTGGCCGACGCCAACGATGAGGAATTTTATGACGACGACGAAGAAGACGATGATGACGACATCAACCAGCAGGAGGAGGGTGACGACGAGATTGTGGGCGTGGACGCGGAGGAGCCGGAGCAATCCAATTCCAGCGAAGACGTCGATGAGGACGTCGAAGACATTCTTACCTACAAGGACAATCTGAAAGACGAGGACTACGTACCGCCCGGGGTGCCCAAGCAGCGGTCGCGAGCTGGCACCTCTGCTCGCCGACCCACGGGAAAGACGCCAGCTCCAAAGCAAAAACAAACGAAGCAGAAATTCCCTGGTAACATGGTTTATTAGGGGTTAAACCTACACATTCTCAGATAGTCGAAAATAATTTGTTAACACACCTCCAGTCAAGAATTTTCCAGTTATATATCTGAAATTTAATTTATGGTTTGTGTTTTCAGGTATGTACTCGCAAGCCGACGAACAGGAATTTCACGCGGAATTGAAAAAGTTAAGAAAGGTTAGTAGAGTGGAAAAACTTAAAAATTTGTAAGAGTAAAATGAATTGTAGAGCCTAGAGAAAGTTTCTGCAGGAATCCAATGTTCATCTTTGGTAAAATGAAATGTTTATGAGCACTAAAAACACAAAATGGTTATGTGCACATAGAGCGATTTTTCATCATCATTTTGTATTTTTCGTGCTCATTTTAAAAAATAACAATATTTTTTCATTGAATGAATAACACTGCAGGAGATTCTGTACCCCTGAGAGGGCACCCCTGGAAGGGCACATTTTCACCAGTACCCTAGAATTGAAAAAACGATATCCTGCGCCGGGAGTCGAACCCAGGACCGCTCGCACCGCAGTCGGTTGCAATAATAATTCAATTATCGCATAAACAAGCGATCCGAGCACGATGGACGATAGAAACTTTTTCATTTGTTTTTCTTTACATTTAGCGGAAACGACGCAATCATCTTCCCAGAGATCTGCAGGGACTAGTGGGAGAGGCCAACTTGCATTTCGCGCGGGGCGACCACGAAGATGCCATCAAAATGTGCATGGAAGTCATTCGATTGGGTGAGAGCTTGGAGCGAAACAATCGAGCTAACTGTTGCCTATTTTCAAGCCGATTGCGACTAAATATTCAAGTATGCGCCTGATATTTCAGCTCCTCGATCGCCGCAACCATTTCAAACGTTGGGCATGATCTACGAAAAAATAGGCGATACTGATAAATCCCTGCAGGTAAGCAGAGTTTAAAATATGTTTCCATAGTCAATCATTCAAATTTTCTACGCTTCAAATTCGAAATCGATTTGATTCACTGAGAAGTTCCAACTTCCGGTTTTGAATTTGAACCACCTTCATAATTCGTTATCGAGTTCCTCGCGACGTCATATTAGTTTTACGCGACAGCATTTTAGTTGAAATATCATTGGAGGCAAACGGACGTCGTGGTCTAAAAATTGATCAGCAGAGCTTTCGTCTGCAATTTTTTTCTCAACATTTTAAATTAACGCAAATACAGGAAATAAAGGTTAATTTTAGAAAATCTTAGACTAGGATATTGTGAATAGAACGTTCCCTCGTTGTTGCCAAGTAGTCATGTCAAAAAATCTATTTACGTGAGCTGGAAAATCTTGTTTCTTATCAGTTCTCTCTGATTGCTGCCTACCTGTGCCCCAACGACCCCGACGAATGGATACGGTTGGGCGAAACGTCCCTCGAGAAGGACAACATCAAACAAGCCATTACGTGCTTTGGACAAGGTTCGAAACTGTTACCTATTTTAAAATCCTCCGCATTATCGAATAACTGTTTTACTCGTGATCTGATTTTGTGATCTCTTTGCTGCTCTCACGACGTATGCTTGTGCTTGGTCTGAAGCCATTCGCTGCGAGTCGGGCAACATCGATCTCATGTGGACCCGCTGTCGACTGTACGAGCAGATCGGTGACACTAAGAAGGTGTTCGAGCAGCTCAATCAGATTCTTCAACGCGTCAAACCAGAGGACGTGGACAACTACATCCTGGCGTCGAGAGCGCTTACTAAAATGCATTACGATCGCAACCACATAGAGCAGGCGCTGGCCACTATGGAGAAAGCGGTAGAAAACTACGCCGGCTACATCACTTCCGAAGGTCTGTCACGCTGGTGCTTTGCCTCTTTTAAAAAAATGTTAAATGTATCTAAAAATGGAAAATATAATGGAACAAATAGCAAGCAGTTGTACAATAAAAGTAATAGTATTTGTTCTATATCTAATTTTTTATGTCATTATAATGTAGATGTCAATCTTCTGCTGCAATTGCAAATGAAAAAAAAGCAGTACGCGAAGGCAATCCAGGTAGGAACAACAAAATTCATCAGTCGCGCTGATTGACAATTATTAGCTCAGTGAATTAATTTGGTCGAATGATTTTTAAAGTGAAGATGACGAAAAGCTATTTTAGCAAATAGACGTTGAAAATGTGTTCGCAATGTTGGCAATATAAATTATTTAACCTGTTAGTCACTGACTGTCGTCGCTTTTGGTGTGTTCAATGAAAAAAGGTTTTGTGCGAGCACTGTGGAATCACGTTTGATCCTCCGATGCCGGAGTTACGAGTCAAAGAGGACGATGAGTCCCCCGAGGATCCGAGCGCAGTCATCAACCAGCATGTGACTATTGCGACTGAGTAAGTAAACATGAATTATATGAACAGTCAGTGAGAGTATGAATCTGCAAGAAAAAAAATTAGCTTTTATACCGTAAAAAGAAGAATTGTACATTATCGTATTTATTTTACCCCACAGTTGCTTCTCTCCCGAAGTACTGCCCATTGATCTGTGCGTCAAGTTGATCGTGTGCTTGATCCAGATGGGTGTTGCCCACTTGGCCAAGGTATGTTTGGTGACACTATTAATGGAAATGGCTAAACATCACCGATGATCGGTCAACATTAAAGCTTATATCATTTGTTTCCTTAGAACCTAGTGGGGACCCTGCTTCAAGAAAATCCCGAAGACATGGGTGATCTCTATTTGGACGTGGCAGAGGCGTACATGGACACTGGCTTCTACAAATACGCTTTAACCTTACTGGCTGCGCTGTCTTCCTCCGAAAAATACAACTTAGTAAGCGTACTACTTAGTTATTTCAGCATAGAATTACAAGGAATCAAAAGATTATATATTCGTGTAACTCAATGGTGCACTTTTAAATTAATCAAATTCAAATTCAGCGTGCAACAGAAATTAAAATATTCTCACAAGTGTCCCAAAATTATTCCATTTCGGCAATATTATAATGCATGACGCAAGCGTTCACAAACTATTTTAACTATGATGCATATTGAAAGATAATTCGGATTCACACGAATATATTTTCTTAATTCGAAAGGTCAGGGCATCTAACTGATTTATTTATTCGAACTTGCTCTTGGCCTCAATTCGGTGAACAGCCCATGTTTCATACACGTTTCCGTTTTTTTGGCAACTAGGCAGAGGTGTGGTTGCGCTATGCCGAATGCCTGCACGCGCTCGGAAAGCTAGAGAAGTCAGTGAAGGCCTACCGTCGCGTGTTGGAGTTGGCCCCCGCCCACTACTCGGCCCGCATGGTGCTGTCCAGTTTTCTCCAGCAGCTGGACTGTCAGGAGGAGGCGTTGAGCATCCTGGTGCCTGATAGCGACGGGGGCGTCATACAACTGGTAATTTAAATTATCACTTCCATCTACGTTTTTCGAATTTGTTGTCTTGCAGCTGGTGGGGAGTTTCAGCGTACATGTTTCTTTTCACGTAGGAACCGAATTTGTTGCAACAACGGTGCAAACTGCTGTACTCGCGAGGCCTCTACCAGGAGTTCATCGAAGTAGCGAAGCTCCTGCATTCCACTCACATGATTTGGTTGACGTCGGACGAGGAGGAACAAGGTAGAACAGCGCAACGCTTGATACGTATTTTACGTAATTTGTAATATTTCCATTTACCGTTAGTCACAATCAAACATTTCAAATTGGTTTTTTTCTAAACGTGAATCTGATGTCATTGTTTGTCGACTCCAGTTACTGCCTACGGTAGGGGAACGAAGAAAATTCGCGAGCATCTAAGAGAATATCGAGAAAACCTCGCCAGTTTGAGAAGAGACGGTGAGCAAATCTTAATTCTTGTTGACTTCCGAATACAATATTGTGCTGTAGTCATGAACTAAAATATTGACATTGTGTGATGCCGTCACAATTATCGACTCACTGCAAAAACTATGCCTTAAACTCATCAGTTTCGTTTCTGTGTTTTTTGTTTCAGACCTTCTTTTCACGAGCAGCGTCGTCTCATCCGAGGATATCTGGGACGTCTACAAATTGGTCAGTTCATTTTTATATCACGGGGGACATTGTAGCGATCCACGGGGATTCCCATTGCGCCCCAGGTTTGACGGCGAATAACTCTTAAATAATTTGTTTAACTTTAGACGTGCAACACGCTTATAAAGCTTAACCGGCTCGGCGACCTCGAGACGCTGGTCAAATCGTACATAACCAGTAAGATCTTCTGCGAAGATCCTATTAAAATGAATGTAAGTATCCAATGGTTTTACACTGTGTATATTGAAACTGTTGAACTGCTCTTCTTGTTACTTCAAATGTGTGATTTTATCCTGTCTTTCAGGAGTGCGAATTTATGAGACTCTTGGCCTGCTACATCAACGGAAATTTGGACCATGCTTATTTCTTCTCCAAGCCGTACCTGCTAAAGGTTTTAAACAAATTCGTATTAATTTCGACAATGCTTAGGTTTTCTCGTACTTCGTTTCTTCTTACATCGTAAAAAAATTTTTTTTTTCAATTGTAGTCTGTCAACTGCAACGTCATGTGGAATCTGTTCAACCAGATTGTCACCAAGAGGCAAGATCTGAGACACAACCGCTTCTGCCTACGACTCATGTGCAAAGTAATTGACATATTTTTGTGTTTCCTTTCCCTAAATTTATTGTAGCACCGAATCGACTATGTAGATACTGGTGTAATGAATTACAATGATTTTTCTTTTCATCTGTTATTTAATATTAATATTTTTTGTCACTAGCACCCGGATAGCATTGCGCTGGGTCTGATTAACGGTCACTGTGCTCTGGTGTCTGGCAGCTACAAGCACGCTTTGGGTAATTACAATTACATCCATGTTGAACCTAAACCTCGTCTCTAATTTCTTGATTTATTAATCGAGATTTTTCTGCACCTATTATTTCAGGAGAATACATGCAAATATTCAAGGTGTTGCCCAATGATCCACTTATTGCCCTATCCATCGCCTTGGTCTATATTCATATGGCCAGCCAGAAGTTCTCTGGGAGGAAACACATGATTTTGATACAGGTACAGTTACTAGTATATGTACAGTATATTTTTTCTAACTTTGGTCTTTCTAGATTATTGACGATACAATCTGTCAATATTGCTAACAAACCTTGCGTTTTATGAACAGGGATGCGCATTTATAAATCAGTATTTGGAACTTCGCGGCGAGACGCAGGAAGTCTATTACAACATTGGAAGGGCAATGCACCAACTGAGTGAGTTTTTATATCATCCTTTACAATCTTAGTTGTTTTGGGTCTCTGGCACAGCGAATGAGTTGGAAATGGCTAGCACTGTACTTAATTTAGCTTAGATCTTCGGAACCTGTGTGTGACTTTAACTTGTGTTACCTTCTACCATAGGTTTAACACACGCTGCGGTGTATTATTAC
Source organism: Melogona broelemanni (assembly GCA_033995665.1). Taxonomy (NCBI): domain Eukaryota; kingdom Metazoa; phylum Arthropoda; class Diplopoda; order Chordeumatida; family Chordeumatidae; genus Melogona; species Melogona broelemanni. The sequence goes on along the minus strand of JAUJYS010000944.1, from coordinate 13,722 downwards.
AAGAAAGGATTGGAAGCAGGGCCTGCCATCACCTCGGCTCCTGAAACCGACATGTTCGATTTGAAACGAGAAATCGCTTTTAATCTTTCACTCATCTATCTCGCATCGAATTCGATGGATTTAGCGAAAATGTACACCAACAAGTATTGTATCATTTGATTTGTTTTGTGAAGCTTCGATTTGTATGACAGATTGAACCTTTTTGTAACAGTCTTGTCTTCATTCATCCAGAAATAAGAATAAATATATCGCGATTTTATGTTTAATATTGCTGTGCCGTCTGGCAAAATAACAATTCCAATTTGTATAGAGCAATCGTTGCTTTATTATAAATTCATTGGTAAAAAGTCAGGTGGACATAAATGGAAATCTCGTGCACGGAATTTCGAAAATTCTATGACTCGAGTACAATGTAGATTGTATAAATAGAAAATAACATATTTGGTATAAATATTGGCCCTACTGCGCGCACTAGCAACAGATATAGAATGTGTCTAGGAGGACGAAAACGTTCAACCGAAAACCAAATTAAAGGATCGCTCATATATTTCACATGAATGCTCGATTGATTTGGTTCTCGAGTGCGTGTGACGGTAATAATATCAACAATACTCATTCGAGCCACTTGCAGGATTGGCTAGGGGAGGGAGGAAGCCGGTAATGTATCATTATAACGCGTATTTTTTGCAATTGCAACATATCGATAGGGTGGAAAATATGATGGTAAGGTCGAATAGCATTTGATTTGCCCTATTTCGAGAGCATTTAAAAAAAAATTAATTTGCATCTGTGCAGCGCTACATTTGACTACCACCATATTAGCGTACTTTTTGTAATAGATAATATAATTGGAACGTGTGCGAATAACGTTCCTAGATTGATAAATCCTGTAGAGGCATTGAACGGAATGGTAACTATCAATTTAAAATCCTGACAACTGTCTCGAGCGTCAAATTCGAATTTCGTATTTCTGTATTTCATCGCTCAGTTCGTCATTAATCCAGTGATGTCCTGGATTATTTTCCCGTCATCCTAAATGTCCACTTCTATTATTGATTCCGCGACAAGTTCTCGAGTGACTCGGTCAAAATCAAGACCAGAGTACGCTCCTCACTAATCATTTTCGTATTTTTTATTACAAACGCAAAATAAATCACCGGAGACCATTCCGTGCCTTTCCCGTATGGCTAATCCCGCTCATAAAAAATAATAAATAGAACGGGCCTTCGACCACTGCCGCGACCTGTGCTTGCCTCGCAGAACTGCGATTATGCAGGATTATGTGGACGCCATCCATTCATCTCATCTGAAAGGGGGGTGAATATCCTCCCCGGGGCTATGTAAATTCGAGATATAAAAAGAAGCAGAAGCGTCGAGAGAACTTAACTTGTTCAGATGTCGCATCCCGAGACTATCAGAGACCTACAGTCGACGATCGCCCTGTTACCAAGTTAGCCGTGAGCTTCAGTCTTGTAGACGGCGTGGTAGGACGTGCGCAGCAGAGCGTAGGGAAAGCACGACTCCAGCAAATCCATAGTCAAAAATGGCGATTCCTGTACGATCTGAAGAAATAGTTAGATCCATTTAAAATTCAATTACAGAGTTCGTCGGCAACTCCTACATTACTTAAATAATAGTATCAGTCATGCGGTATTTATTTCCCACAATCCAAGTTTAGAAACAAACGCCAAATGAGAGAATCAAAACTTGTCACTCACTTGGTCCAAAAGAATGTAAACTGACTCTCGATTCTTGATGGCCTCCTTGTCGGTTTCCTGACCGAGTCGCAGAAGACTCGCGGAAGCCAACTGCAAATAAATATTCACTGAACCGTCAAGCAAATTCAATATGTTCAACCCAATCATAATTCGCAACACGGGTTTAATCAGTTATCGCATTGGGTAACAACTTTAATAATACTCACGGCCAGAAATTCCTTGAGTCGTTCCTCCACATCGCCGTGCCCGCACAGGGTGAACAGCGCGCCGGCAATGCTATTGACTGCCGTTGCCAGGCAGTGGATATTGTTGGCCTGACCTACAAAGTCAATAAAGGTGTTGTGATGGCAGTACAGTAGAGGAGAACAATAATCGAGATAGTTGACTGTGAACATTGTACGCACCCTTATGGGCCACCTTGAAGTGCGAACCCTCGCTGCGAGCCAGTTTGGGAAGCGAGACGGCCACGAACACCATCAACAGGCAGGCGATCTGATATTCGTCGTCGGGGTGCTCTGTATGGCGAAACAAAGTCCCAGTGTTTTAATTAACGTGATAAAAGTAGAACGTTTCCATATGAACGCAAATAGAAATCCTGTGACTTTCAAGCGCATTTTTTTTTTTTAGCCAATCACACCAAAGTCAATCCAAATATTGACTTGGATCAAAGTATATTTTCAGCCGGCCACAAATTAGACCATGCTCACCTGGTTTCTGGGCTCTGAGAGCACTGACCAATGCAGGATCCACTTTGCAGCTCATCCCGGCGGCCGACGCCATCTCGTTGACCACCTAACGAATCACAAAATTAAAAAATATATTGTCTTAGTAAGCTATAAACAGCAAAAGGTAGGGCTGTGCTATGATCAACGTATGGGGGTCTCTACACAACACGCATTTGTTATTAATTAACTATTTAAAGTCTCATTTTTTAGAGTTGACATATAAATATGGGTATGTCGAATTGATTAACTTGCACAGCCCAAACAATGTCAGGTTAACAAGAATATTACAGGTACCGGGCATTCGGTTGTTGAAATAATGTTAGAACATTTATCACATTCTCATTGCATTGCAATACGCATTCTAAATGTCATACATGGAATATTAGTGACAGCATTTCAATGCGATTTTCAAGACCTTTTCGATAAACATAGGAATATAAAAACTCATATCTACAGATGCTATTCAAACTATTTAAACAACCAAAAATATTAAAAACTAGCACATTTGAATTGACAACGTTGCACGTAACGTAACATCGTTTTTTAAACAGGTAACACATATTAGTAATCGGAATTGTACTACCGTGGCGAATGTAGGTTAGTTGACTTAATTCGAATAAAAACTAAATTCTCATACGCATACACATGCAGTGCGAATTGTATGAAACCAAATGCGATCGAAACTTATCTGACCTGGTGCTTCACGTTCTCAAACTGTTCATTTTTTTATCCGTAAAAAAAACAAATCAGATAAACGGAGCGGCGTTTTGAGAGAGAAAGCAGAAACATTGGCGTACATCAATAAAAAGCAACGTTCTTTTTAGTGCGCGTGAAAATTCTCGTGCCAATAAATGAGAACGTACCACTGTGTCGCCGTTCGGTGGGTGTAGACGGAAGTCGTCGATGCAGCTCAACACGAATGGAATCCGGTTGCCCAAAACCTGCAAATTACAAATTAGAAATTTATGTACCAGAATCAGTCAATTTTGGAGAACCAACTGTAAATCGACAACTTAATGCAGCATGAGTTCATTAAAAACTTACGGTTTTTAGTGCGTCCTGTGCCAACTTGCGGAAGCACAGGATGACACCAATAATGGTCATCCGCTGAAGCACATTGTCAACCTCTGTAATCAAAGAACATTGGATATGGATTAGCGCTAGCTTCAGATACAATTCAAATCTGATCGTGAACACTCGAAAGTGGCGGTAACATGCGTCGCCACAGTAAGACACAAAAAAAAAGAAAATATAGTGTCATGCGAAAACAAAGTTCAACACACATAATTGTAGAATGTTCTGATAGTGCAGAAATCTGGCGACGAACACACATGGTAAAAAATAAATGGTAACAGCCCTAAAAAATAATATATTATTAAAGAATAATCAATGGTGAAAAATTGCTACTTGAGTGAAAAGAAGTTTTGGAAAGTCATAACAAACAAAAGATTAGAAATTCGAAATTCGAAATTGGAAATTTCTAGAAAAAAAATTAACCGATGTGCAACACAACGTGAAGACTTGTCAAAACATTACAAATCAATTGAATGACGTCAGAGACTAGAGATAAGAGTGCGTCAAATAACGAATTCGTGAAGATAAAAAGGTGGATGCTGAAGAACAAAAGGTGGGTTGCAACGACTGTTGTTATCAAGGATTGATTAAGGGTAACCTTACGCTGCGCCATCTTGGGTCCTGCGCCGACAGACAGCGACAAAAAAGAAGAAAAAAAATGAAACGACTGCGATTTAACTGGTTTACTTCAATCACTTTGCTACGTCAAAAACGGCGGCATCACATGAGGACGGTCACAAACACAACATAGTCTAACACAAATTTCCTTCTAGTGTTTTGTTTGACAATTCTTGGCCGTTACACTTATCTGTAGCGAAGGCTCTTGGTATACAAGATGATCAATTTAATTTTAAGACGAATGAGAATGAGAAACTTACGTTGCAACTTGCGGAACAGATCCCGCATGTGATCGGGTTTGTCGAAGTTCGATCGAAGATTTTGCAGGACGTCCTTGTTCATGACCACGAGTTTCTGGAAAAAGAGATCAACGATCAGATACGATGATACCTCGAGAGGAAATATAGCAACATTTGATTCGCATCTCGACTTTGATACCTTGAGTTCCTGTAGCTGACTCGCAATGTGCCACATGAGATTTTCGTTCATGTACTTCATGCCGTAAGGACCGATCAATTCGGAGAGGGCCTGAAGCTCTACGAAATAAATGTGGACAAAACATAGTTAGAATGCAAATCACACATCGAAAAGTTATTTTATTTTAAACGAGCGATTGACCGTGTAACAAAAAATAACAATGGGGGGGAAAAAACATCTACCGTTCACATCGGTGTACTCCTCGGGATTGAATGGCAGCTGTCCCTCCGAGGATAGACTGACGAACGACCGCTGATTCTCCGAGTAGATTATATTGCCGGCACTGACTCGCCACAGAAAGACGTCCAAATACCTAGTTGAAATAATTTTAGTCAAAGTTATTTTAAAATGTGTTGGCTACCACTTTAAAATTCCCCTCGCATTTAAAATTCATTAGAAATGACGATTTCCTGATTCCGTTGTTAAAAACAAAACTCCTTAAAATTGTATTTTTTATTATGCTTTAACACACGAACTTGACACACAAGTTAACCTGGAAATGATACTGACCAGTGTGCGTAAAGGTGAGTGATGGTTTTCTCTCCGTGGGCATCAAATTGCTGGGTCTGCTGGAGCAGGACATTGTTGAAGACGCGAGTGATGTCAATATGAACTGTGGATTAAATGAACAATAAATTAAAATTAAAATTAGATCATCATAATGAGATAGTGTAGATCAAAAATTAGTAGACAGGGTGTTGGAAATAAATAAATCGAAAAACATAACGAATCGACAACACATTCGATTGTACAACCTACCATAATTTTCTATGCTCTGCAAGACGTTCATGTAGGCCTGGACACTGGTCAGCAGCTCAGACGGTTTGGCAATTTCGTTCGTTTCAGCGTTGTACATCATCATGCCGACAAGGGACCTAAGAAATCGAAACAAATTGCAGGCTAATAATTAAACGAAAATAAGAAGACGCTAACTAAATCCACCAATTTATTTTACAAATTAGTAATCATATATTTTTTTAAAGGCCATGTTCCCCACTCAAATCAAGTCTTAAGACAAATTTTTAGAATCTAACTTTGGAATAGAACAACATTATCATTAAAAGTCTTCAGCGTTCTTGTAAATTATTTTTAGTGGAATTATATATTTCGGTTCTTAGGAATAGAACACCTTTAACATAAAAAAATAAAACATTATTATAAAATATTACACAATAACGTAACAACTGCAGTTTCGAAGTAGAACTACCATCATTAAAAAAACAATCTTGTAAACGTTTGCACTAGCTAAATACCAAGTAACGTTCGCATAAATATCAATAGCATCACGATCGAGCACGTGACACCAGTCTAGACGAACTCACTTGTTGAAGCGAGCCTCCAGATGCTGCGTGAGGTACTCGCGGGGCGCGAAGATGTACTCCCACACGTGAATGGTGCCGCAGTAGTTGATGGCAAAGCAAAGTTCGGTCAGGGCCATGTGCAGCTTGTCCATCCTGTCAGAAGATGGGTACCGGTAAAACAATTATAGCCTCAACCGGAAATCAAAGGACGCTCAAGACCGCGATCAAGCAAGCGACGAAACGAAGGCAACACTCACGTGGTCAAGTCCTCCCGAGTTTTTCGATAGCTCTCTGTGCCGGGCTTGTCAGGCTCCTGCACCACCTTGTTCTTTTTGTCGCGCTTCTTCTTGCTGAACGTGAATGCCAAATGCTGGGCGCAGTGCTTGGGCAACAGCTGGATAATGAGTTTAGAATTTCAATTAACAATACCGTTCGTTAAATAAATTAAATTTAGCAAATAAAACTATAATAAAAACGAATGAAAACGTTAACTAAAACGAAAAAAAAACCTATAATATAGAGCGAAAAGCAAGAACTATACAATTATTTTTTATCTTTCGCCCTTCAATATTTTCCGACTAATTTTGTAAATAAATAAAATTTTGGAGTGAATTGTCAACAACTTTTTTTTTAAACAAAAAGGTGCAAATAAAGAGGCGATGTAGCTAGTAAATCAGATTAATGAATACAAAAAATGGTCCATCAACCGACCTTGTCGCTCAGCAGGCATTGCTCATCGCAGATGGTGGTGATTATGTTCTTGGCTTCCTTGGACATTTCGTCGAGAAAGAGAGACACCACTGATAAACTCCGATCTCTAATGTGGTGGCGCTGCAATACAGAAAGAGTCGATCGCAAGTTAGTTAAGGTGGAGGCGGAGTGTACCGGGGGCCCGAAATGGAATTCTTAGAAAACTAACTTCCTCCGGACACAGCTCGTGTGTACAGTTGATGAAATGGTTGCAAATGAGCGGAAACGAAATGATGTAGCGATTCTGGGCCGGAAATTCCAGGCACATGTGGAACTGCTCCTCAAATATTTTACTGTAAAAGCTGTGAATGAACGAACATGAATTGGAAATTAATATCACCGTCCATGTGAAGAAAAAAATGGTTCAATATAAACAGAAAATAACCAGACAATAATAAACAAATAAACAAATATCAAGATTTGAAACAAAAAATGCTATTTGCTAATATAGCAAAATTATTTTGAAAATCGCTAAAAACAATTCAAATCATATTAATACAAACAAGGAAGTCAAAGTATCAATGAGCAAATATAAACACATTATTACCAGAATATGGAGAGATCAGAAGTCTCGACAAGCATTTCATCCAAGTAGTCGACCATTTTGGTGTGGAACACGATGGTGTTCATGAGGAACGCCAGCGTGTTGTGATCGACCAGGAAGAGCGGCGCCTTGTTGATGCTGGTGTAGGCTTGGAACCGGTACCAGTCCAGTCGAAGACCGCGGAAGTCGAACAACTCGTTCTCCTCCACTGAAATATACAAAAAAAAAATAGAAATCAACACATTTTTATTAAATTTAGTCGAACGTCACAAAAATATGTTTTTTTCCCACCGAATTTTTCTGTTTTAATTCAGGTTTGACCACTTCCATACCTTGTTTGACCGTTAGAGATGAAATGGTATTGGTAATGGATGACATTATGACCGATTCGTCTTCTGGGCACACGTGAACAGTCTGCAACAAGAAAATATTATATCAAACGTGACGACGAACGATGAATTAACCGTGTGGAAAAAATAAATGGACAGAGCGCCCTCACCTGCATCCCGTGGCTCAACGCGATGGCGTCGTAGCCGGCTAGATATTGGACGTAGTAGCGCTGCATCACTTGATTGTATTTTCGCACCAGAGCTGAAACAACGAAGAACGAATATGGCAATAGAATTAGTTTCATATACTTCCTGTATTATTATAGTTGTGTTGTACGTTAACCCAGAAAAATGCTAAAGCTAGCAATTATCACTAATAATTAAATAATAGTCTCAAAACTTGACTTGATACTAAGGGTTATAAAATTTCATTCTGCAATAACATTGAAGAATGAATTTTTTTTTAAATTAGTAAAACACAGCGCCAATACACCATGTACATACCTCGCAGCTCTTCCATGTGAAACAATAATTCTGGCAGCTGGCTGTAAAGTATAAGAAAAATAAAATGAGACATGTGCTTAGAATGAGGCACTGAAAGAAAAATGTTTCTGGGTACGCAGCAAATGAAAGAAGTTGTAATACGAGTTTTAAACTAGTGCAAAAAGATCGGCGAACTGTTGCTCTAGTTTAAAATCTGTATTGAACTTTTGCTCTAATGTAAAACCGGTATAACACGTACCGGTCCACCAGATCCTCTGGCGCGCTCCGCTTGCCTTGCCTGGGCGGCGGGTTGTCGCAGTGCCGCAGCAGCCACAGCACTTCGTCCCTGGCGAACGACAGACCCATGAAAACGAAAAGCGCCTGAAACCACAAACATACGAATATTGAGACTAAGAAAATAGCTAGAACGCGAGTTCGATCTTCATTCCATCGAGTTGAGAGATAACCGACCTTGGGACCGAGGAGACCTGGCTGATCGGTGAGTATGAGGCCCAGTTCTTTCAGAGCGGTTCTCAAAAATTTCCTCCTTTCTCGGTGAGTGTGAGACCTAACAAAGAATAAAGTAAAGTATGTTATTTTAAAAAGATGAATAGGATTCAATTTTATTTTTTTAAATAACGTGTCGCCAAATACTAATAGAGCATCCGTAATATTTATATTTAGTATTTTTGACATTTTAAACTGATAAGTCAATATATTATTTTTTTAATATAATATTGTCAATTTCGATAAACATGGAATAAAAATAACAGACTATTTTTATACGAACTGACAGAACCAATGAATACTCACGCATTTTGAATGGCGAAATTGTGATACTCCTTAACCTCAGCTATCCTCTTGTTGTAACTGTTAAACACAATATCCAACGTTTACAAATTAAATATTCAGGAGGGAAAAACACCCAAGAGTGTTCAGCATAGCAAGGCTATGAGATTGCTGAAGCTCTCACCCTTTGATGGTCTCGAAAAACGTCTGCGCGTAGGCGTGCGTGTTGAGCACCTCGTCGCGGAAGAGAGTGGTGACCCAGCCACTGTGCAGAACTCCCTGCCAAAGTTCCAGCGCTGGCTGCTGACTCAGGTACTGATGGCACAGCATGAAACCAACTGCAATCAAGACCACAAATGGATCAGAAAAGATCAGAACATTTCTCTAATCCCCTCTCCTCCACCTGTATTCCTGAAAGAGTCTCACACAATTTTAACTTGGACAATTTAAAATTTTAACTCATATTTATGGTCATGAAACAATTCAATCAATTTTGGTCTTTTTAACTTGGATTTACAGATTTATGGAGTGTTGAGCTATTACACATTAGTAGCTAATTCACAATTCGAACAGCATAAAATAGAATACTAACACAAGATCCATCTTTCCATCGATTCTAGTGGTAGATATTCGCACGGCATCTAATAGAAAATATCAGTAAAAAGTTATAATTATACGATAGAATCGCCACAAAGTTAGCATGTAGTGGCACGGAAAAGTCACCGGTCATAATTTGCTTACCGTTTCCGTCTGACTGGGATTAAGCATCTGTCCAGGATGCGTAATGAGACTGAGCAGCTGGGCCGACCGCCACTGTTCGGCGGTGAGGTTCCGGCGCGGGTACACTTGGTGCAATGATATCAGGGCGGTGCACACCAACTGAAACGAAATATTTAAGAAAATGAGACACTGGCCAATCACATAGGAGACACCCGGAAAAAAACTTAATATCTGAACTGGACTTTTTCAGATCACACACCAATCGCACAGCCAAACACACCCAATGAGCCGCATCGAGTGATTTAACACGAACCGGGAATCGAACCCAGAATTACAGAACACAAACAGAAACTCTGAAAAATCACAAATTTCAAAAGTATGTAAGTACTTGGCTACTACGTAAGTCCCTCGACACAAGAGTTGCAGAACGTCTGTCACTGATTGAGGAGTGATTCGGAATTAACTACCGGTTGTAAGTGTTCAAATACAAACCGAATTTCTGCTGGAATAGACGGCCGAATATACAGAGTATGTCCGACCATAGATGCCGATATTAACTATTATTACAATGTGAAAAGTTCACGTCTACGAGAAATAAGATACCTTGGAATGGGGAATGAATTCCTCGGAAAGCTTTTTCAGCGGCATCTCATAGTCGACGATGAGCTGGCCCAGCCTGGGAAAACTCGAATCGCTAGGAGGAGACAGGAAACAAATGTCAAAAACACTCGAGTCAATCAAACGGAAATACGTTTAATAACGTATAACCTTGTCGATTAGTGCTCGGCTATACCTCTGCGAGTGAGTCATCTCATAGGCGGCGTTGAAGAGGCCCAAGACCGCCTTGCGATCTTCCACTCGGGAGAGTAGGATCATCAGGGACACGTACGTCACGACCAAATCGAGATAGCCTTTGGTCAGGTCAAAATTGACAGCCTTTAGTAAAATATTTTTAAAAAAATACAGAATGCGTAAGATTCAAATTGATTTAGCTTCAGGCATGAAACATAGAAAGCTCTACATCACCAGTGTTGGGTTCGCTTATTTTGAAAAAAAAAACAATTCCAGTTTCCGTTCTTCAATGAAAAAAGAACCAGTTCCCGTTCCAGTTCGTCGAAAAATTAAAAGGAACCTAGGCGTTCATAAGTTCTTTTATAAAAGGAACTTGGAACTTTTCCGTTCTTTTTGCGATTCTTCGATTAAAAAATATTTACGGGAGCCAATCTACAGAGCTAAAATAGCTGAAAAAGGGAAGCAGTTCCTAGGAACAGAACTTTTCCGTTCTGTTCCTACCCAACACTGCCTGTAACTACAGCGAGCGAACAGGAACTAACGTTTAGATAAAAAGCGTTTAGACTTACGATGTTGAGTGTCAGTTTGCACGCGTCCATCGTTGTCAAAATTTCGCTCACATGGTCCTGAAGACAAATGAACGTGTCAATCCCTCAAGTGGTCACATTAGGAATTCGATAAACAAGTAAAAGTTCAATCAAACAGAGATCCCATTAAAATAACAAACCTTGAAGTCCAACAAATCGACGAAGGTGTAATAGTACAACGACAATGACTTGATGATATCGGATCGAATTAAGGCCACGGGCTGAAGCTGACTCTGCGATTAAACAGAAAAATATTCAAAACGAATTAAAAATTTAGATCATAATATCATACAATTCAAAATTTCATCACACAAAATTTTAAATAAATTTATCTTTGCACTCTCAATGAGACTTACGCTATTTCCTTTTGTATCAATCTGCGGAAACCTCCGGACAATGTGTTTGATAGCCGATTCCAGAGTTTTATCGGATAAGAAAGACGGCTTCGACTTGGCATCGCCACAGGCCTGTAAAAATAAGAGTTGTGAGCTCAAAATGACATAAGAAATGAAGATTTGCTGGGATATTAAATACATTCTCACCTAACCAGTGGTACAATGTACATTTAAGACCATAAACAAACCGTGTTTCGATTTTTCACATCGATTATACAACCAGCTGTGTGGTCAAACATAGAGCAGTCCCACAAGCTTAATAAGTTCATTTACGAGATGTCAAATTAATTTGTTAATATTTGGATGCCTGCCAAAAAGATAATGGTCCCAACAGGCGGCGCTTTATCTAGCTCCGACCAACATTAACGGGAGCATTTGCGTCGACGGTTGGTAGTATTACCGGTTGGGCCCAACTGTTAAGTGGGCGGGTGATACCAAAATATGGGTGCGACTGTAGTTTGCTTTTTTTTTACCTTTTTAATGTTGTAGATACGGGTAAGCATTCCGATTCCCCGATCGTTCAGAATAGTCAGACGCTCCGCCAGTTTGTACTGGCTGGGAGTGAACGAACGCGCCATGGTTCGGAGATTTACAATTAAATATTAAAGGATTCCAACAAAATGTCAATCGAAAATTAGGCCGCCAGTTCCGACCGCGTCCATAGTGGCTAATGTCACCCCACTGTTGGTGTGGTCGAGAGCCGCGCTTCTAGCGGCCGTTGTCGTTGTCACTACAAGTTCAAGAGGGTGCCACAGTATTTTTTACAAATACCGCTAGGTGCGCATCAGGAAACAAACTGGTTATTCTAGCACGGGCCTACTCCAACTAGGCCTACTCCACCGACTTGTCCGACGATATTTTCCTAGTTCCGAGCAAAACAAGGGCAGATAATCCACACAACCGAAACAATCAAGTATTCAACTTCAGTGAATACTCGCGTTTTTAACCAATTCGCGGTCACAAAACGATATTTTTACGAAAAACCGACACCGACTTAACCGAAAGGTCGTTCGCGAACATCCGCCATTTAATTTTTATAATCCACGAAGTATATATTGTAGGTGTGTCCTTTTTACTTTATTGACAAAAAAGCGACCATATAGCAACGTTGCCCAGGGACATGTATGGCGTTGACTTTCCTGATATTTTTACATCCTCTTTGGCAACGCCCAAGATGCAATTGAGTCAATAGTGTGTATTTACAAAAACATCGAAACGTTAATAGAGCAAAACTTGACTGCGTAGCCCAGCACAATAAAATTTTATTTTTATTTTTCTTGTGTTTCTCAGAACACATTGTTTGTTTACTGCGTTTTCTTTTTCGAAATATTATTTTGTAAAATATTTTGAAACTGCTATGCACTTTCATGATTTACACGGTGTTGCCTTTGCAACCTATTTTGAGCGATAATCCAACAAGCACTCAAGCGCCCTCTTCCGCGATTTACAGTTTCAATGTCGCCAATGAGCTATATTAGTAGAATAAAACTAGGGTATGATTGACTTTGGTTACCCAAAATGACTAAATTAAGACATTTTCGCAACGTTTTTCGCTAATACGTAAATAGGTTCTCGAGTAGCTTATATAATTGTTAGATTAATATTTCAGAAATAATATTAGCAACAAAAAACCCATACTAGATCGTCAGCTGATATCCATTTACATTTGTCATCTAACTTTACATCTCTTTTTCCATAAATCTACGAATGACGCCACCTACTCGTGGCGCGTGCAGACTCAAGACTGCAAAAATTTATTATTCTACGCGTTTGTCACATGTTCGATCGTTCGGTTTTGGTCAGTGTTGAATGGTGTCTTTTTAATTTTGAGCTTGTTCTCCAGTGCTAAAACGTTCTAACACGGTGCAGGAAAGTAGGAATTGGAATTATTGAATGTCTGCGGCAAATTTGTCGCCAAAAGACCTAGTCTTCCGATTCGGAAAAGTGGTGTGACCAGTGTCGTGAATGTGACGGCCCTTGGCCTAACAAGGTGCCCTTTTCCGACCAAGTTATGTTATCCGTGGTCAACCCCAGGTTCCTCCTGAAGGCCAAACAATTGTGTAACGTGCGAACCGACTACCGGTTCATTTCGCACGTCAATGGACGGAGACTCTGGTCGCAGCAGCTCGGGGCCCATGCCAGGTTCACCCTGGAACCTGGAACGGAGTTGGGACGACAGTACCGGTATTGTTCTGATGGATCCGCTGCCGAAGCCTTTAAGCCGAAGAAAGCTCTGGTCCTGACGAAGTTGTCACGGTACGAATTCGAGAAGCGGAGGAACCCTGACCTCACTGATGACCAGCTGGCAAAGAAGGTGATTGGGGTTATTTTTGATTCAGTACTTGTATATGGTCACAGTCTACTGAGCGGGTGGTCCCGGGTTCGATTCCCGGCGCAGGCTTTCGTTTATTCGATCCTGT
>JAUJYS010000943.1:0-19565 GCA_033995665.1 Melogona broelemanni | reverse complement strand
ACGAAGCGGACGGTCCCGGGTTCGATTCCCGGCGCAGGCTTTCGTTTATTCGTTAGCCTGGGGTACTGGCGTCACCCATGAAGCTTCCATTAGGGAGTTAAGAGCTTAGGGGTGGATCCTGCAGCCTGGCTATTCCAGCTTCCATTCCCCATCCCTGTCCCTCACATATCTCCATAGAGACACGAGGGTGCAGTAATCCTGTAGTGCACTTAGCACTACTGTGATTTAATAAAAAAAACTCTGACAGGACTAGAGAAATATGTTTCCATTTGAAAAAAATCTTGGCTCAGTTAATTTGGCATGGCACTGTATCCCTGGCTTTCCCATATATTGGTAGTTTTCCCCTAAGTTTCCCCTGACCAAAAATGCATTTCCCCGACTTTCCATGTCACTATAAACCCTGTAATAGGAATCTAGCTTGATGATGCTGAATCAATTTTCTACGGAAAACGACTCGGCAACCTTTCTCAGTGGAATGGAAACCAGCCTTACCCAACCCAGACAAAATAAAAGATTAAGTTTGTACACCCGAACCACCCATGTTACTCCAAAATACCGACACAAATAAAATAGCAAGGTACACGCCAACCCATAGGTAAAACGCATAAAGGCCTTACGCACTCCAATCAATAACCGCGAATTTCCGCCGAACAAAACTGGAGTTTTCGAATAGGCAGTCGGTGAGAATAAGATACCGTATAATGCCGGGTGCATTAATTTGGGCTTACGGAAACCCATTTTCGCCCACACTCCCCCCGCTAAGGCTCCGGCAAATACTATACATTCCAATTTACGGCACGAGGCGATAATAAAAGATTAAAGGCGAGCCCGCTACAACTAGGTAAGCTCCTGTTCTTTGTAGAGAGCTAGCCTACCATTCGTCGTCTACGTTATATACTCCCACCACCCCATTCATACAGGGTAAGAAAGATAAAATAATGAATGCCGAATTACATCGCGAAATGGTATTACCTGAAATTTCAGACACAAAAAAACTAGGGTTTTATGTGGTAAACAACAACAGGCTTGAGCCTAAACAACCGAATGTTTATGCGTATATGTTTGAAACTCAATTTTACAACTTTTTTTTTTTTTACAATATACACCCGCAAGCAGCCTTTTTTTAGGGGGGCAAATGGCGGGTGAAAACTTGGCAGTCGGAATAACGCGAACAACATAACGGTCGAAAATGCCAACATATATTTATTTCTTCGCTGCAACAAATAGTTCTACAGAGTACCCCTCTAATCGCATCGAAAGAACATTTATAGAGGGGCACATAAATTAAACTTATTTTTATTAATATTATTCCTGATCACTGTAGTGAATAGCACTAAAGGACTCGTGTCGCTATGGTAATATATGAGGGGCACATTCCAGTACCCCAGGCCCGTTGAATAAACAAGAGCCTGCTAGGGGAATCGAACCAGGGACCACCCCGCTCAGTAGACTGTGACCATTCCCACTGAGCCACTGACGACCGACTTATAATACTAGCGCATTCAAGACAAAAACTATTACAGACATCATCTATTGATTATTTACATTCATGTAGTCGTTAATGTTAATAATTTTTTATTCTGTTTTATACGTGCTCGTAATTCACGCAAATTGTTTTGGTAATTTCAACTGTTTAAGCCCATGCCTACAGTTATTTAATTATGTGCATATTGCCTTTACAGAAATACTGCAACATTTGTTCAGTGAAAGCTCAAAAGTATTTTTAATATAATTTTTTTTTTTAAATGTAAAATAAATGTGATTGTCGAGAAAACAATCGCAATTTTACGGATGATAGAAGTTCGTAGAAGAGTTATACTCCGAAATAGAAGTAGAACCGAGAAAGTCGTATGTTAAAGATCTTTATCTAGGATTCAAGTCTACAGTCGGCAGTCTTTACCAATTAAGCCATCCTTACCATATTAAAGTCTTGCAAATACATTTCCATATATATTTGACTATACAGGAGATATAATTATTTCCTTCTTTAAATGCTCATGCTAACCTGACTAGACTAAACCTAAACCTATCATAACTTTTCCTATATTAAAACGAATTTCCATGACTTGTCCTACTTTAGAACGATTTTATCATGACTTTACCTATTATAGAACAATTATCCTTGACTTTCCTTAACCAAAATTCACACCCCAGACTTCCTAGGTACACTTAAGTAATCATGTTGGGAATGTAACACAAATTACATGTCAACATATTTCTATGGCAATTAATAGAGTTTGGTTTCTATGCCTACATCTCTTTATTGCACTGCACGTGTTTTGTATCAGTTCAGTTTAGGCCACGTGAACACAGTTAAAATAAAAATAATAATAAAAATGTGTGTCTGTTTGTAACTGTATCCACGGATTGGTCGGTTAGTCAGTCCTGGGACTGGTTTGTTAACAGCAGGGTGTCGTCTCCGGATCCCGACCCTCGATTCCCCAACATCTGTGTTTTTCTTGGCAGAATACAGTGGTGGCTTGCCATTGCCTTCCTCCGCGCAATACCACAAGCCAATTCAACAATCGGCTGCGCTGGGAATCGAACACAGATCCGCTGGTTGGTAAGCGAGCACGCTACCTCTCGGCCATATACGGAACCTAGGCGTTTCTAAAATTGGAACCAGTTCCTAGGAAAGGAATTGTTCCGTTCTTACCCAACACTGTTGGAATTGAGGCTGTAGTCAGTCAGTTTGGCGGAAAAAAAAGTGTGATGGCCACAGTATTGCATGCGCATATTTTACTGAAGTCGCAACTGCTAAATATGCTTACGCACGAAGCGGACCAAAATTGATCGCCCGATTTCAGAAACATTGTATTACAAGCGAATACAAAGTCATTCCTTGCATGTTGAACGATTACGATTTGTCATGTGTTGACGCCAAATTGGCGGAAATCGACATACAATTCGCTAAATGGTTAAACGAGTGAATGGGAAAAAAACTTTTATTGGGCGAGCAATTTGTTGCAAAAGGGTTTGCGCGAATAGGCATCCAAAAGTTGACGGGAATGATTTCTGCACTTTTTAAAGCAACTCAAATGTTTCTTGACGGTTATGGTTTTGTCGATTATAACCTGCGTGTATCGCAGTTCTTGATACCGTCTGGTAGTAATCCAGGTTGCTATAGCAACACTAGGGGTACGCATAGAACCTCCTGTAGTGATATTCACGGCAGTGATTTGAAAAATAAATATTTAAAAAAAAAATTGGCTCGCTGAAGTTTTTGAAGGCTGCTCCAAAAATGTTCTATAGTAATTTTGGGACTATCGATACCAAATTAGCGATGTGTCGTGTGGCTTAAGGTTCACCTACTACGCTCTTGATCGCGGGTTCAATTCCCGATCGAAACCTTCGGAGTTTTTCCACGATTAATCTGAATGGAAGTAGTCAAGGGATGGAAGTAAATCATGTCTCTATGGAGATGTGCGAGGTGCAGGGTAGGTAAGGGATGGGGAATGACAGCTGGAATAGCCTGGCTGCAGGATCCACCCCCAAGCTCTGGACTCCCTAATGGAGGCTCAGGGGTGAAGCCAGTACCCCAGTCATGCGCCGAGAATCGAACCCGGGACCGTCCGCTTCGTATGATGTTGCCATACCCACTGAGCCATCGGTACATACAATTACGTGTACGTATAAGTATTTTTGTGCAGTGGTTGGCACATTCTTTTTGTTCCTTGCAATACGTTAAGCGGTCTCCGTGACGTCACTGTCCTATTTGAGAGGATTGGCGGGCGCCAAATTCTGTGCCAATCGTGTGACAGATTTTCAGAGTTACGCACGCACCACGTGTCCATCCATCGGCGTCATTGGCGGGTTGGCGGGAACATCTGCGCGGGATATTCGTTTTTTTTTGTGAATGGTGTAGCGCGTACGCGCGGTTGTAGCGTTTGTGAGTGTGCCTTGAATAGCTCATTCTCGATGGTTGCGCCGACTAGGTGACATCGCGTTCCTCACTCTCTCCTGGAACAAATTTTAGAAGGCCGGTGGTGGTGTCTAGAAAGTGGACTTCTCGCGATAGGACAATATTGTGATTTATTTATATCGATTGTGAGATAAATATTTTTTATGTAAAAAAGGAACTTGAGTTTTTTTTTCATGGACATTTTGGTTCATTTTCAGTGTCTGTTCCAAATTATATTTGTGTTTGTGTCCATTTGAAAGTTGGACATCGAAACTTTTATTTTTTTTGTGATAACGCGTTGTGGGAAAATGTACGAGAAATACTGCATCAAAGCGGTAAGTTATATTTTACTGTCTATTTAATTTTTATTCAGTGACATCATTCAAAATGCGTTTATTTACGAAATTAAATGTATCGGTTGAAACTTTCGAACGATTACAGAGTGTTAAAATTTTCCAAAGATTGCAGAGATTACGTAGTTGCTCAATTTTAAAAGTATAATAATACCTTCATATTCGCCTGGAAAGTTGGGGAAAATCGTCCAAAGATAGGAAAAATCAGAATAATTCTGAACAAAACAGATTTATTTATTTATTTGCCCTGCACGATGTTTCCGTTTTTCTTTGTGTACATTTTTTTCAGGTGTGTCTTTCTCGTAATGTCATAATTTCTGAATTGTCAGCAACTGTTTTAATTATAGTCAATTGAGCAGAAAAGTGCAGATAACTCTTCATTTTTTTTCTTGAGTAAAACTTTCATCAAAAGTGTGAAAAGTCCGACGACTGAAAGTTGTTATCGAGAAAATCAGGGAAAATTTTGATTTTAGTCGGAGTAAAACTTTGATTTCGGTCAGGGAACTTTTTTTATATCGGCCAGGGAAAGTCAGGGAAAACGATTTTCAATAGAGTGGTTATCGCTTATCGCTGTTTGATTTCTTTCTCCAATGTCGAGACAAGAAGTTCGAAACCACAGAACAACATATTTCAAATGGAAAGTTTTGAAGGAACGAAACCAGTCATGGATTTCGGGTCACAGCTTGATGTTGCGTAGGCGGCTGATTGCTGAATGAGATGGGTGGCGATGGTGGTGGGTGAAGTGTCAAGATATTGTTTTAAGGGGGTGGTGGGGCGCACTGCGATGCGGGGGATCGAGGTTGAGTATCTTTGAGGTCGTTGACGTTCCGTACGCGACTGGTTTTTTTTTACAAATTTAATTCTGCTGCCTGTCACGAGTTTAAAAAAAAATTCGTCGCGCTAACTTTGCCGGCAGCCGCGCTGCAACAACAATAAAAAATGTTAATTCATAATGACGATAACACACACACACATACGAATCATGGGTTGATTCGCTGGTGATGTTGTATTGATAAACAACAATGGCCACCCCACTTCGGGTTTCTTCCCTTGTCGCGAGCTTCGATGCTCCACCCAAAGAGATGCACGGAGTAGTTTTCAAACCTGAAATTATCTGACTGGTGACTCCATGACAACGACTCTTGATTTGTTAGTGACGAAAACCATCTGGACGACGATTGAAAAAAAATTAGAACGCATTTTAAAATCGCGAAGATAAAAATTATAAGAATTAGTTTTGATGCGTGGAATTATTCTTCATGAGACTAAACGAATTTTTAAAATTATTCTCATTCTCATTTCGTTGTAATTATTTTTATTATTATTAAATTCACATTTAATAATTTTGATAAATACATAACAATTGTCTACGTAATTTCACTCCGTAAAGTTTTTCAATTTTTAGTCTTGAAAATAATTTATACCGGTATTATAAAAAAATAGAATTACGTTAAGTAATACCACCCAGTTGACTAATTTATCGATCAACGATATAATTCTACACTCAAATCGTACACATCTTTGGTGGTACGTTCGCCCCAACTGTCCGCCACCCCACACGCCCACAGGTTGCACGCGCATGAATAAATTTGTCAACGCACCAGTCTACCTGTAGTCTGCAATTTTAAATTTGCATACTGGTCCATCTTGTACTGCGGAGAAAATTCTTCAACTTGGTTTATCAAAATTGTCAATACTTTCCAAAACAAACTGAAACACTAATAAAAATGTGCCATTTTCAAATGGACATTTTCACTGACCATCAGAATCAAAAGGATGTGCATTTTACATTATTTATTGAACCTGCTTCTGTGCTATTATATTTTTTCGGCGGCATTCCTTTATTATGAGCGTGTTTCTCTCGTCGAAAAAAACGAGGCTTTTTTTCCCCACTGTCAACGATAGTGCACCCATAATTAGCCTACTTGTGTAATGCCACGAATCATAAAAGTGAATCAAGGTTTCTACCGGAATGTAGACTAAATTACATGCTTATATTTTGCATTTATTTTTCAATATTTGCCCACGAGCACATTAAACTTCCTTGGGGTAGCCTTGGAAACTGTGCGCAAGTCAATAATATGCTCAAAATTTCTGGCGACCACTTTTTCATTCGGGATGAATGATTGACATTTGAGGCGGAAGGTGAACACCTTCGCTATCAACATTTAATTTCGCATCATCATCATCATTCCATCTTGTTGCAATTTGCCTATCAACGTGGGTCTTTTGACGTCGTGTCTTTGACTAGATGTAAAAACACCAAGATACCGGATTATTGCCATAGGCTATAATAAGATGGTTGTTCAAGCGCGCCTAGACACCCATTTCATATGTTGCAACACCTATTCTTGTCCACGTTAAAATATTGCGGCGGTACTTTGTCGATCTGGGATAGTTATTAAATATAAATTTATTCCGAAGGTGATATTTTCCCTACCTCGCCATTGTTCATTGCGAGTTCAGGATTATGTGGCTCTCATTTTACGTCGACATAAAATCGTACCTTTTCTCTGCAATTAAATCGTCAAATTTTAAAATGGTAACGTCATAAAAACGGGTCACATGTTCTACCGAATCCGAATGAAGCACTGTTAGGCGCAATTAATAAAATTAGTAACCGCATCTGGTTGCAAAAATAAAGAGATTTGAGATTCAAGCCACGTTATTATTTTTTAAAGAAAATTTGTGCGCAAGTAGTTATATTTATAATGTTATGCGTCATATGAGCTGTCTTTTCCAACGACTGGTTAAACATTTTCCAAAGAAAACAATTAAAAAATACTCACGACGTTGTCTCCTGTATAGTTATTTCCTTATGGAATTACACACTCAGTCAAGTTCGTTTTATTTTACTTAATAAAAAATCAGTTGAATAAAAGACTGATAGCAAAACACTTTTAATATCCCCCTGTGCAAGATTGGCCCATTCAACGAACTAAAACAGCTAAAAAATAGGACGCCTGAGACTAATTAAGGTGTGGTGATCGGGAGAGAGAGGGCGCTGAAGGACAGGTGGGATGGGCAGGGGGCAGGTGAGATGCAGGACGATGACGCTGCCGACCCAGACAGGACTGAATACGTCGACTAAAACTGACGTAGCAATAACATACGAGTGCCACAAATAATGACTTTTCCCCACTTGCTCTCCTCGCAGTGCAACGCGGGACCTTCCTTATCCCTGTACATTTGTGGGACTGCCTTGGTGAACGACCCTTCCCAGTCGGAATATAGAATGCGGACACGAGAGGCGTTTTGCGTAGGCCAACAGACAATCAATGAATCACGGCTTCAGTCGTTATTGACTTATTGGGTGGCCATTGTTACGTGCAGTGTTTATATCCAGGTGGCAGAGGCTCAGCGTATGATCGATTTGGGTACGTTGAAGTACGTTAGTCTCGCGTGACTAGAATTGAGATTGGACTAGAAGATAATATCCTCCTGAGTCCTTCGTCCTATTAGCATTAACGCTTATAATTTGTATGAGGGCGGCTATGGACTTGAGCAAGGGTCGCGGAACACGTATGAGTTTGAAAGGTATGAGTACGTCAACGTTAGGTAAACATCTGAAATTATTACCTTCTGTTGTTTTGTTTCGTCGAGACGTTTACGACTCTTGTTGACGGCAGGAAACCCAATATTCGTTACAATAAAAGTGGTAAAGAGGAGTGAGGAGGGGGTCTCTCGAAGACAGTATGAGGTAAAATGATGAGGATTAGGACTGTCGGTCGAAATTTGCTGCACCTACCAATCGATATATTTTTCAGACATTTTATAGTCTGAGGGAGGGGGATATATGTATCCCTGATGTGCGTGGCTGTGGTTCTCTCTTTTTATTACTTTTGTCTGTCATAAAACCCGCGGCACAGCGTCATGATCATGGGGATACCGTTTCTAATGCTGGTACTGCTTTAAAACCTACAGGGCGGGAGCTTTTTTCGTGTTTTATTAGAGTAATCTCCATTTCAATGAAAGAAATTTATAATTATACTTTTGTTTACATTTAATTATACATTTGTCCATGAAAACCAGAGGAAAATTGGAAAATCTATGCTCGAAAAATGTGTAGACATCTGACAGTATTTTTTTTAATTTTTACAGAAAGCGAAAAGCAATCTTAGCAGTCTCTGCATCATTTTCAATGGCACTTTAACGTCCATTTTGCAACTGCGAATGGTTGACATTTTTGATGGCTACGCGCTCCGCTCGACTTACATGATGATAACGGGAAGTGAAGAAGGAGGAAGGGAGTGAGTTGTGTTTCTATATGGGAATAAGTTACTGCTGCAGCCCTTATCTGTATTTGTCATTTCAAATTTCTCACGATCCGTAGAATAATTCGACGAAATGTAAGAGTAGAGGTCGATATGAAGAGAAAGTCTTACACTGTAAACTACCGCATGTTCACAAAGAGAGGAAACCGATTAAAACTTTAAATTTTAAATAGAAAACGTTTATCAAATTGAATGGCATTAGTATATTTGTTTGGTAAGACCAGCGAAATGTCGTTCAATTTTATATTCGATCTCTATTTTTAATTGACAATTTCAGTAGGCTTTTTTATAAATGTTTATACGGGTGTTTACATACAATATGATGAGATGGCATTTTAAGTCTATCAGTCTAGCTCTGTCTTGTATTTTATTTTCCATATTACTTTCCAAGAACTGAGAGATAAACTGATCAGTGTGACTGGATAAAGAAATAAATAAATTACTAATACGAAGAAATGCTGTCTAACCCGGTTAACCCCATGAGCACTGAAAATATATCAACTCCCAGATATCACTAGAAACCCGCATTACAAATGTCACACCTGTTTACCGACCGAGATAATGACGCAATAATCATGAATGGCACGTGATGGCATTACGAATGGTTAAATGGCTTTGGAATTAATCTACTTATTTGGCGGCTGAGCTGGCCAATGCCAATCACCTTTGGCGTTTTACCAAGGCTTAGACCAGGGCTTTATTAATAATTCAAAGTAAAAGTTTGTACGAAAGCTGTTTTTCTGTTTTCTGTACGAAAGCAACGCCACCTGACGGTTACATTTGCTCTTTTGATGAAGAACTATGTCTTTCTTTTCAAATTTTCTGTTGTGGCTGATGAATGCCGGTGCACGAATGCACGGTGCCGTGACTGCGATGAAGACCAGTTCAGGACAAAGATAGGTTCTGTGTTTGAGACTCTGTTGGACCGTTCCACTGCCGACGCACCCTGGATTCTACCCTTTACGTTCTCTTCGCAGACTCCCACAAGTTGATACACGAACCGGGAGCCAGTCACGATCTACGCATTTATCCCGAACTCCATATGCCATCCACCCACCCCCTCATCCGCCCCGGTCCCCTCTCTCAGCAGCCGACAATTTGGCGGGAAAAGAGGGGGTGAGTGGGAGGATGTGTGCGTGAGTGCTATCTGGGTTCTACTGAGCGATAAAAGAGGAGTTACATACCGGGGTTAGTTGGTTTTCGGAAGGACAGGAGGATATTTATGGGGCGGTGGGGTTGGGGTTGGGGTTGGGGTTTGAAGTTGAGATAGTCCGGGGTTCGTTGGGGTTCGTAGAATTTCGCACGTCGTGCCCTCGCGGGAGGGGACGGGGGAGGGAGGTTGAAGATGGCTTTGTAACTGTCGCCACGCCCGGTGGAAATTTCCACTGGTCCTCAGCGCGTGCGCCATGTTGGTTTAACTTTTTCTTTGTGTGTTGTGGAAACTGGAGACCACCGGCGACTGGAATATTAGTCGCCAGACGTGACTGAAATGCCAATCGCGTGTGTGTGCCACGCCGGGAAGCTCCAAAAGTCTTCTGTCTCGTTGCATTGTTTAGGCTTTGCTGTTGTTCCCGTTCAGAGCGTGACAACAATGTGACCCGCTGTTCGCGCATAAGTTCAGTCGCTCGGGGAAATAGTTTGAAAGTCTGTTTATGGACTTGCCCAAGCTCGTCTAGAGATTATGTAAAGGTTATTCAATTTTTAGATGGCGATTTGGCGCCGTTTTCTGTTTTCGATTCATGTTATTTCGAGAGATTTGCCGAATGTTTTGCAGCGAAAGGCAGAGGCGTCGATCTATTCTGGGTTTGAAGCAACTTCAATAAAAACGACGACTACTGCAAACAACAACGCGCTAATCGAAGTAAACAACAAAGTAAAGCTCGACAAAGTCAGACTTTCGCAAAGTCAAACTTGTCCGAAGTCAGATTTGCTGTAAAGGTTGTTTTATATACTCAAGAGATTGTTTTGTTGACATTTTCTTTTCGCGCTGCACCCGCAATTTTTTTAGTTTTACAGTTTATTTGACTTTTTTTAATGGCGTTGCTGGCGCTTTTTCTTTCCTTCTACGTGTATGTTTTGTTTACAATTTTTAGCGGAATTCTGGGTTGATGGATAAATCTTCCAGAACATGGAATGTACAAATACGAGCATTTCATTCAATATATATATATTTTTTTTTTTTTTAAGTGATCTTCATTTGTATATTGTATCTGAAGGCCATTTGCGGAGTGAATAGCAAAATAAACATTCCAGGCCAATTTACCAATGATACCAGATATTGCGTCAGCTTGTTATAATCAGTCATTCCGTGACGCACTTATCGAAATGTGGGCATGTATCTTCTTGTTACTTGAACCCTTTCTGTTTGGTCGAAAGGAATGAATGGAAGCGGTCGTGCTGCTGCATATGTTTATCTTTAAATATCGATTGCACGTGTGCGTGTGTCACAGGATGTTTGTAGCGATGTACGCGCTCGAGTATTTTTCCAACGGAATTCATAATCTCAAAAGATTAAAATATTGACAAATGCGCGCCGGCTTTGAAATCCGTAGACTTCGTATATGAGTATAGTAGATCACGTGCTTAATACAGGGTTGCTCATAAAAAAAACAGCCCCCTACAAATGTCGTTATATTTTCTATAATATTTTACCGATTCGTTTGATTTTGTTTTTTACAAATGCAGTACTAATATACAAACATCTTTGTCATTTAATTTTATTTTCGAAATGGCCTCCTTTGGCTTTCACACACGCGCGAAGCCGCGCGCGCCACTTGCGGCAATTACAAGCCTATGCGAACATTAACAGCTTCAATAACCACCTGTTGCCTGTTGGTCGAGGTTCATTTTAAGCGGAATATTAGCCATCTGCCGAAATGTCAATTTTTTTATTTTTCGGAACACATACCAAATTTTTATTGATCTTAAAGAGCTGAATGCTTTTGTCGAAATTTTTAGTTTTGAAGAAAAGTGATTGTGGTACATTTTCATCAACCAGATCAATGTTATCAGTGGAGCGCTCAATGCGCTGGCGTTTTTAATAACTGTTTAGCATCGTAATCGTTTCTTTCGCACTCCATTTTTAAAGCGCAACGGTACTTTTTGTTAAAATACCATTTTGAGCTACTCTATTTTCGCATTTTCCATATTCACCAGACGGTATTGGGACGTAACCATAATGCAACACCATTTATCTTTAGGAATTCAAACATGCAATTACATTAGGTCGCCGAATGCAAAATTTTAAACGAATTGGCATAATATTTAAGAAAATATGACTAAATACTTTGAGTATGTAGGGGGCTGTTTTTTTCTGAGCAACCCTGTACTGACGACTTTTGTACCCGGATAACTATTGGTCCAGTTCTATTAGTCTGGGGGAATACATAGTGTATGGCGGTCACTATGTCAACATGTGTTTATACCAGGCGGAATCCATTCAGCTTGGCTTAAACCACGAGTCAGTGGCGTCGCGTCAGATCGAGCAAGCCATGCATTATTTTACAGGCGTCGTGCTGTATTCCAGATGGTGTAGAAGTCTTGACTGTTCACCATGATCGCATTTTAGAAAGAAACATGTGCCACACACAGAAATTAATAATTGTCGTGTTTCAGAAATATTTATTAATACTTTTTTAACTGTTGGATCAGGCTTAATACCAATTTCATCAAAAAACAAATAACATTTTAGACAATTACCAATTAATTAATTACCTGAAACCCGTTATTTTATCTTTTACTCGAAATCCTCTGAGGATTTCGAAATTCTTAACCTTTAAGTCCAAGACTTCATATGCTACATCCCGTATTTAAGAAATTGCCATTGAGGTGATTGAGCAAATATTTTTTGCTAAAGAAATTAAATTTAAGTTATTTAACATGCTTTAATTAACATATTTCTTATACTTATTAGTACATAACACATTAGTTTATGAACATTCTTTTTGGAAGTAACTGGAGAAAATCTAAAAATTTTAGTAGTGCGGCCAGAAAGTTAAAATGGTTATGCGAGAAACGAAGTTATTTTTAAAAAGATGCCCTCTTTCACCAAATGTCTGAGCCTCATATGTAAACACATGAATGCAACAATCTTTCAAATTACCAGTAAGTACAATGAAAAAAAAATCCATTCATTGATCCAAATCTCATTCACCGATATTCGGTGGACGCTACTGCGGTCTTCTAGCCTTGTTTCATTTTTTCTTCTTCTGTAGAGACAAGGGTTAAACATTGAGGGGTTTTTGGAGGGGATGACGTGACTGTCGTAATGGATCGGCACCCCCATTGCATCACATGTTTTACCGCGACTAAAAAATGTGAGCGCTGTTTATTTTTGGTCTTCCAAGGTGATCCAGTGGTATGACGTTCCCGCGACTGAGGCGGCTCGTCTGACGCCAACTGATGCGGGATGCGCCGCCATTGGTCGGGGCGTGTGGGTGGGGTTGGGGCAGGGTCTGGGTCGGGTCTAGATGTACCCGACGACCCGCGCCGACGCAGCGATTCCGGGGTAGCCTCACGTTTTGAGTGGGCCTGTCGTGTCAGCCATTTTCATTACGGAAAAACTTCGTAGGTTTTCTTTTATTTTTTTTTTTTCCTCTGTGGGGCCCAAATGCTGTCGATAAAAACAAATAGGTGTTGCAAACAAATTTTTGCCAAATAGTAAAAAAATATATTTAGGACGTAAATGTATTTTATTATTTTTTATTATTATTTGTCAGTCAGTCACTTACGTTCATGCTGATGGTTATTTTGGTGGATAAACTTTTTTAAACAAATTGACATTTTTCAATTTAAAAATTTTGGGTGTTATTTTTTCGTCGATCTAAAAAATCAATATATTGAATTCCAGTTCAGTTAAATTATTTTAATCATTTTTAAATTGTAGCCTGAATAAGAATAACTAGCACATAAAAATAAACAATATGTAACATTGTAATCATTACAACAACAAGCGTTCTTTTTGTTCGATATTTGTATTTAGATAATGCTGTAGCTCCTGGCCTCGACTGTTGTCTACTCGATGCGGTCAGACATTGTAGAAGCAATGTGGGCTTTACTTAAATTTCGAAGAAATGTGAGTGTTCGAATTTCTCGCCAGAATAATTTCGGAGGTCTCGGCCTGGAATTGAACCCGGCAACCCGCGATTAGTTCGATTAGTCCAGACCCGTTTTCCTGGACTCCATCCACCATTCCCCCCTAAAAAGATAAGGATGGACGAAGCAAAAAGGCTGGGGTTGAAGGGGGGAAGGAGAGAGGGAGATCAGGGGGTGTTCTGTACTTGTGCCAACTGATGGGTGGCTGTTAACCAACTTTCGGTTAATTATAGCTTGATGCCAATTTAGCTGTTTATTTTGTTGACGTCATTTTTTGGAAAGGTCTGTCGTGATCTGTCTAAATCACGTGGGCTCTTGGTTTTATTGTCATTTAATTCACGTACGCGTTAAAATTGATGGGAACTGCGTCGCGAATTTGTGAGTCGTGCGCCGTTTTCAAGGTTTTCCAACCCCTGCTGTCGGGTCCCCCTAATTTCGTAAACCCTGGCTAGTAATTCATTTACGTAGTGGTGTGGCTAGACTCCCTTTTTTTTCTTGGGGATGTAATTTGTTTAGAGCTTTGATAGCGGTTCTTGGAACTTTTTCTCTGTTTGGTTTATACAACTTTTAGCTGATGGGGTTACAATTCTGAAAACTACTTTTTATTCAAGGTACCGTTTTATCAGAAACAGACGTAGAAAAAAAAAACTGTTTTCTCGTCTATTTGAATCTCAAACCTGCCTCAAAGTTTGAAATACTCCTAACAGGCTTACGAGTACTGTAGATCAAATAGAACTATGCAAAAGACATTATTTATTTTATTCAAGAGACTTGTTGAGAAGATTCTGTTGCCCTAGTGATGTTATGCCTCGTCTTGAGTACCAGTACCCCGGGATCGAATTAATTTAACGAGAGCCCACGCTGGGAGTCGAACCAGGGACCGTGGCACCGCAGTCGTTCGCCTTACCGACTTAGCTACTTTTTCCTTAGTGATTTTTCCGTTTTGTAAAAACAATTGTCGATATTTATAATTTTAAATTTATAAATATAATCCTGGTACTGACTCCCCAGTCAATGAAACAATACGGATCAGGAAACAATGGAATCGAAGGGATGTGCCGGCGAATAATAATTAAAATTGTATAGTATTGTCTGGCAGCAGTGCAAAATGCGTTTTGTGTACGCTTTCGATGTCGCTCTACGGATCGGCTGGCGTGGGCTGCGCGAGTCACGTTTTGCAACAAGTAAAAAAGACACACTAACTTGATGCTACCTATCATATTGGATGACCCAATTGAAATGCGGTATGCGATGCCCGAAAAGGAAGCAGCTGGCTCCGCTGACGGTGGAGCCAAATTTCTGATCGTGGAAAATTACCTAGCATATGGTGAACACGCAGTGTATAGGTTTTGGGAAGCGCGGTGTCTAATTGCCATTGTGTTTAGCTTTGCAATGGGCCTCGCTTGGAAAAAACACCTGAAACTCTCGCTATTAACGCGTGGCGACGTCGTGGAATTATCCGCGCTCGGGCATTGGGTTGACTCGTGGGGATCGTGGACGTGTTCGAACGAGGACACCTCGCGAAATTCTCGGAACACTGTATGTCGAAATAGCGATTTGTTGTTGTGTACATGACAACCAAGAATTCGAAAGGCGATAGAAAATCTAACAAAAAAGAAATGAGCAAAACTTTTTTTTACAAAAACTACGATTAAAAAAAAATTGCGAAAGTTATTATTATAATCGTATTATTTTTAATTTGTTACTAGGTAATCCAGTACATATCAGGCTATCAGGGAAAAAATAAGTTTTCAAAAACTTTGTAAATTATAATTTTGGTTTGGAATCCTTTTAAATCTTGACAACTGAAAAGACACAATTTTCCGTCCAGGTCATCAATATTTGTTTTTGCTATTCATTTAAGTAGAACGTATGAGAACAAATGCATCTTATTAATCATTTTATAGGTAGGCGCTGCCCTCGTTGTTTCATTCAGAGGAAGGTGAAAATCGCGTGACAGTCGTTGATTTCCTGAATTTATCACTTAGAAACGGTGAGGCCCGGATCGGGCGACCCGCTGTGAAGTCGAGTGGAAATCTCGCACCGATAACTTTCCACGATCGCGAATTGGGCGGGTCCGCTTTCATGTACGTGCCTGCCGGCGTTCATTTCGGACTAGGGGGCTTGCACACAAAAAATCGCACGCGCTGGACTTGATGTCTTTAATCTGGCAGTTGATAAAAAGCAAGAGCGCTCTTCGGTACATGCACCATCGATTGTTGATATTTCGGAAAACGAGTTTCGTTTCTGTTGTAAAACTACGCTTTGAAACGAAAACCAATGAAGGTAATGCTTTTTTGTTGTGTAGGACTTTTAAATTTAATAACAGACTATTGGGAAATTCGTCATCCTGTTCTCCAATTCATACTGTGCAGTAGCTTGCAACGTGTCAGTTTTTCGGTACTATTTTTCTCATACTCTGATATGCTGGTGCGATTACATATTGCGTTCGTAAAAGAAGCACTCAGATTTGTACATTGCGGAGAAATATCACTCGTATTGTTCGCGTTTTCCTAAACACATTCCCGATGTCGATTGAGAGAACTTGTTGATCGATCACGATTAATCCGCAGGTCAGTTATGGTGACAAGTACAACAGTTCGTTTGATCCAGGTTTTTTTTTAATTATTATTTTATTTTGGCGTATGATCCTTCACTTTTACCAGTGCGTATTTATATTTGTTTTTGCAAACTTGAATCGAATTATAAATATTGTTTGTTATCGTTTATCGTTCGATGACATGTCGCAAGATGAACGCGATGCGAAATCAAGAGATCGGGTTTATGGTTATCAGGTCCTATGGTTATCGTTTCGCATGGTGGCGACAGTAGCGAAGTAGATTTAATACGGAGCTATGCGTGATTGCCGATCTTCGAAAAAACACGGGGCTGTCTTGTGCCGTAAATAAAGATGTATCGAGTATAGTGATGCTATCAAATAAAAAATATGCGCTTGTAATTATTTATTTACAGATTCATAGAAATGGGTTTAATTAAATTAACAGTGGTGAAGGAAACTCGTGAAATAAATTTTCAAAACCTCTAATGTTCAGTTTTTTTTATTTTATTTTTCAGTTTTCTCTTGAGATTTATTTCTCCTGTTGCTTTTTTGTCACGTCTTGGTTACGTGATCACGTTGACTCCTCGGATTCCAATTAACTGTTAGGCCATTCATCTCATAATTGTTAAGAAAATTGTAATCGTGCGTATGCAAAAACACGCTCTCAATGTCGTGCATATTCCACCTGATTGAAAATGCGTTTGCCATTGGTTAATTTTCTATTTTCCCTTTTTCTCACCCAACAGGAGAACGGGCAGTTGGGAATGAAGAACAACGACTACCTGCGGGTGAAGCAGATTCCGGAGCTGGTGATCACCAAGAGCCCGGACGCCAACGATGACGAGAACAAGGAGCGCGGCAACTGGTCCAACAAGATGGAGTTCATCCTCTCCTGTCTCAGCTACGCTGTTGGGCTAGGAAACATTTGGCGGTTTCCCTACCTGTGCTACAGCAACGGAGGAGGTAAGTTTTTCTGCGCTTTAATATATTTGCCGCCAGATAGCTCCACCTAATTAACATAAAAATTTTAAATTTTTAAACTCTATGCAAATTAAATATCTTTTATCGGACCTCAACCATTAATCAACGAAGCTAGCTGGATGGCTTCTGTAATGGCGATTTTGTTGGATATTTCTCCTAGCAGAAAGTCGCGCAAAACTTAATTTTTCATAGATACTCTGTAGATGAATTAATATAAAATACAAACATCCCAGGACGCCTCAATCAATAAAATAATCAACTGACAGTTACTTTTTTCAATTTTTATTGGGTCATTTCACTCAAAATTAATTGAATCGTAAATAATTTACTTCATCGACATAAATAAAGTAGCAAAATTTTGGTTTTTGAGTGGTGGATAAGAGCTTGAATCTCCCGCCGAAGCGGGACTTCCCCGAGACACCTGTTGCTTGTTCTGCACATGCGCAGTTGTCGAAAATCTTGGTGATCTGCAAGCGCGTCGAAGCAATTTGCTAAGCGGTGATTTATGGAAATCCCGTATAAATCATTTGTTTAAAGATGGCGTCCCAATTTGTTTATCGCGCTTCTTTTTTCGGTTTTTATAACGCCTACATGTATTCTCATTTTCCCTTAGGAGCCTTCCTGATTCCGTACATGATCATGATTTTCGTGGCCGGACTTCCGCTGTTTTTTCTAGAGTTGGCGTTTGGTCAGTACGCCTCCGAGGGTCCGGTTACAATTTGGAAAATCAGTCCCTTGTTTCAAGGTAGGAATACGCACCTCTTCATGTCATGTGGTTTTTGCCTTTTGGTATTTAAAAAATCAATTTCGAATAAATTGTATTTTATTTTATAAAAAGTAGAAGTATTTCTACACTATGTTAACATTATTTTGTCCTAGCAAGCTCTTAATTGTAAAATTAATATCATTCAGTGGTTGCGCTGTTTAGTCCATGATTTCGAACGTTAAATGTCGTTATTTTCTTGTACGTCTGTAGGAATCGGTTACGGAATGTTCCTGGTATCGTTCTTCGTGGGCATATATTACAACATGATCGTGGCCTGGACCTTCTTCTATCTGTTCTCGTCGTTTACGTCCAAGTTACCGTGGGCGGCGTGCGATAACTGGTGGAACAGTGAAGGTGATACATTAATCTCTGCTCACTGTTATCATATAGCTATTATCTTAAACTGCAAAGCTTTAGATTTTTTGTAATACGCGTTAATTATTGGATATTGCTTTTATCCCCACCGATCACCAGTGCATCGAAATTAAGAAATAATTAGCATTTCATAAGTTTATATGAAGCTAAAATTCGAAACTGTCTTATTTTATAATATGCTTTCTGTTACAAGAATTTAATCCGAAACTTTAAGTCATTCATTATAATCTACTGCATCTCTCTAATATATATTTTATCTTTATAATCTAACATATAATCTATAAATAAATAAATAAATAAATATGCGAAAATATGAAAACGAAATTAACTTTGATTTATTGTTTGCAAATGAATTGTCTTAATCGTTCGTTATTCTTGAATAATATAGCGTTTTAATAATTGATTGCTTAAATATTTATATCACCATTTTGTTTTGGCACGGTTATTCACTATTTACTTATTTTCCCCTATGACGAATTTTAATTTCCAGCGTGTCGCAGATTTGACACCAAGAACTGCACGTCACACGCCGGTGTCATGCTGCTGAATGGCACGTGCATCTTTCAAGAAATGGTCGGGGAGGAAGACTTCAAGAACATCAGTGCCAGTGTCAAGATGAAGATGCCCAGCGACGAGTACTTCCAGTAAGCACACACTCGAGATGGGGCGCAGGTGGTCTAATCGATGAAACTGTTGCGGCGCGACTAATACTCGAGCTTCTCTATTTTTATCGATAGCAACTACATGTTGGAGATCTCGGAGGGCATTCACGATCTAGGTACCGTCAAGTGGCAACTGTGCCTGTGTCTGCTGCTGTCTTGGATTCTCGTGTACGTGGCGCTCATCAAGGGTGTCAAGAGTTTCGGCAAGGTGAGCTTCGCTTTCGATCTGTCCGAACAGTTCTTCAGCAAAATAATTGTCTAAAATAATTAAAGTTTGAAGTTCCAGATCGTAAAAATGCTTTGATTGGCATAGGATTGTGTGTAATAAATTGCAGCAATATCATTTTTTTTAAGGGAATATGGGAGGTGGATGCTAATATTTTTTGTTGTATTGTATTTTTGAATTGCATTTAATGTTGAATTGTTGAATTGTCCGCTGTGGCCGTGAGGCATCGTGCTCGCTCACCAACCAGCGGATCTGGGTTCGAATCCCAGCGCAGCCGATCGTTTGATTGGCTTGTGGGACTGCGCGGATGAAGGCAACGGCAAACCACCTCTGTATTTCAGGGTCCAGAGATGACACCCTGCTGTTAAAACCA
>JAUJYS010000942.1:0-19567 GCA_033995665.1 Melogona broelemanni | reverse complement strand
GCAAGTTGGTTTAAAAGGGCCGCAATGATGTCCAAACAGACAAACAATCAACACTCAAGTCATCTTAATAGAAAGTTAAAAAAAAAAAACAATGTTAAAAAATAATTTCAGTTATTGATCGCTCTTGTTTGCCTTTTTTAAGCAAATTATTAAGCAGTTGAAAAAATAACTTTGGTTTTGTTACAGGTCAACCAGTGCCACATAGGAACAGCTACGAAGAAAGTCAAGCCGACCTAAAGTCGGTAAACTTGTTGTTCAAATCACAGTTTTTTTCGTTCATGTCGTAAGAAAAGGATTATTTTTTATGCATTTGTAATATTTTTTAAAATCTTAAATTATCGGACAAGTAAACGAATGTTTTCTGCTCATTGGCCAGACTAATTCATTTGATGTGGTCTGTGCCCATTAATCTCGGAGTTAGGTATAGATTGGCCTGATAATATTTTTCTGGGTGCTACGCTTGGTTCACTCTTTTATCTGTGTGTCTGTCTTCTAGAATCACTTTTGAATGTCTGGCCTGACAAATTCAGATGTTTTAGTTATTGATACCACAGAGTTGGCCGAAGTCCCATACACTCTCTTGGTGACTATTGTGGAATTGATACGTATTTCTAGCACGTTTAACATAATATAAACTTAATAGAACAATGTCCGACTGTTAGACATTTTCATAATTATTGGCGGATTTAAAGTGTCCAACTATCGGAAATTATTTTATAAAATTTATAGCCTCTCAAACTAGTTGGAAATACATAATTATGATGACTTGTTTGAAAACTGCGTTTGTTCTATGATTTATTGTGTACATTATTTTAATACGGATATACTTAAAAGCTTAGCTTAATGTTTCCAATTGATTTGAATTGGTGGTTACAACAGTTTTTTCTTCCTGTAGTAAATATATAAAATCAGTAATTCAGTATTTTATCCGTTTATACTGTTTGCAACTGTTTTTTTTTCCTGTACAAAAGAAATAAAGTATTATTCTGTATTTTATCTGTTTGTACTGTTTACAACTGGTTTTTCTGTGATTGTAGAACATGTTCATCGTAAACCAAAACTGCCAAAATAAATGAATATACGTGTTGAGTTTTGCAAAACTTTAAGGCAAGCAACAAATACGAGTGTTTTGAATTGACCGCCATAACGAGTGAGGGTCATGGAACAGGATTTACAAGCTAAGTGACCAATCAAGTTGAATGAAAAGTATTGAATAAATTTGAATATCTTAGAATGTAGTAAATTTCATTACCAAAAATATATTTTATAAAGTAATAAATTTGTTATCGTATACTATGTTGCTTAAAAAATTAATGAAAAGTGTGAACGATTTTTGTGATGTCGGGCCCAAATGTTGATATAAACACATGCCAAATTAATCCGAATTGAGATAAAGCATCCTGAATTTCTAACCGTCTTCATCTTCCCTGTACGCGACGAATGCACTCAAAGTTTAGAAGTCTAAACACGTTCATGATTCCAAACCCGATCAAACGCAGACGTGAGCATTTAAAGATGGCCGCTCCTACGTTGAAAGTTTGACAGCTCGTAACACATTTTTGTTCGCGGAAAATTACATGTTTTAAAAATCACGTTACATTGCTAAAATTTGGCAAGCATGGAGTTCATGTCATCATCTTTACGAAATATAGTCCCAAGCCAGGAATATTTGCTGCAAGGTAGCATTCTTGACGTGTCTTGCGAAGTCCTGCTTCACCGTCTTCGGGGGCTCTGCGACAACTGCGATACAGGAACTGAAACGCTGCACGACCATGAGTTGGTTTTTCAGATAGGACTGCGTAAGTTTTTCTAACCACAATGTTCTGTATTGATATATTATAATGTGTACCTAACTGTGGGTTTGAGGGCCCACGGTCAAGTTGAATCGGCTAGCTTGTCGGCATTGTACTGTTTCCAAACAGAGGCGCATTAACTGAAATGCTGCTTAGATTAGCGGGTAGCCTATGCATGTTTGGGTAGATGTTCAGCTCACAGGCGAAATGAACAGGAAAATACGTTCGATACGGTAGACAGGCTCTGACGTCATACGGTTTACCTACCCAACCTAACCTAACCTAACCTATCAACCATGTTTTATCTAACCTAACCGTAGTTTTCTACGGTTGCGGTTGATAGGTTAGGTTAGGTTAGGTTGGGTAGGTAAACCGTATGACGTCAAAGCCTGTCTACCGTATTTTCCGGTTCATTTCGCCCGTGAGCTGAACATCTGCCCAATTACGTATCGGGATGCCTCCATATTTCAAACGCTCCCCCAAGACAGAAGTATTTCTAACCCTTGATGAATAAAATGTAGACATTGGGGAATCCCGGGCTCAGTTTGGGATTGCAGAAAAATTTGGGTAGGACCTTAGTGTACATGTTCAGTTCAACATCAAAAAGACGTAAGATGGGCGTCAAAAATTGGGGTTATCTCAAAATAAATTTCCATTAACCCAAAACAGAAACCCCCCCCCCCATAAAAAAATTCTCCATGCCTCAAGCATATTAGATTGCACCTTGGCCCAGTTTTCAGACAAAAATCAATATCGCGTATTTTGATAAATGGCTCTAAGTCCCGTGATAAGGGCTTGTTCTAATTTTTACTTTGTGGTGCTGTATAGGCCTATAACCTGTGACCTCTAATGACCGGCCCCAAACCAGAGAAAAATGCCGCAACATGACAAATCATAACGAGTTTTAATGCAGGCAAAGGGCCGGATAAAACGCAAAAACCGCAAGAATGTGCCCAAAAATGACGACCACCGTCTAGAGATTACTCGCGGGTTTGCCCCCATTAATGGGGTTCCGTCACAAACTAGCCCACATCCTGCTCGTCAACCCTCCGATTTCCCAAAATCAGTTCTAAATCACTAATCTAAGCGCTCCAATCACATTTTATTTTTTCCCCCAGCCAACATCAATTCGTTGCACGAATTCACACCAATTCCCGAGTTAGGTTCATCAATCTGAATTTATTTCCAATTATTTCCGACCGATAGGAAAAGTACGACAGACATTGCACAATTCGCTCGAGAAACCGCCCACTCGCAGGGATTCACTTCCTACCGCCAGATTTACGTTAATCGCTATTTCGCCGGTGCATGTCTGAGAAAAATTTTCAGCCGCCAGAGCAAAGAGAACCGCCGTTGGACCAACCCGATATAAGGTGCCACCAGATACCACCCAGACTAGAATTACCCCAGGTGCCACTTATGGACACTTGGTAGAGGGCGCTGCCTGTCGCAATGTCGTTCATGTCGGGTGATTCTAGATGGAAGGTTACTAGCAAGAACGAATTTGTAGTAGCGACAGCCACAGAGCGAATGACCGCGGAAAGGGCGCCATCCTACGCAACCAACACACCCCCTCAATATACATGAAAACCCCACGAGGAACACCAGCGAGCACCCTAAATCGTTCCACTTACAGTCGAGATGTTTCTTTTTGGGGCCAATAATCTCTTCGGTGGTGGCCTTGCACACGGATTTGGCCAACCCTTGTCCGGCTATGCTGAGACGGGCGGCCGTGATCCGATCGTTGATGCTCTGTCCGGACATCATCTTGCCGGTTTTATCGGAATCCGGCCGAACTGGATTGGCGGGCGGGAGGGTGGCCGCGACCACGGACCCCTTCGACGCACGAACTAACTGTAGCCGATTTCTGGCTGGATGGAAAACGGGGGCAAATACTTGGGATTTTTTGACGGTTCTCCAGAAACCACACACACACGCGACACACCGACCCTCTTCGAGAGCTCTTGCTGCACAATATGGCGGCGGCCGGGCTGGACTGGCAGTGGGTCGGCTTTGGCGACTGCGGACAGTGCGCGGCTCCCGGGCCAACGAGATCACCTGACTGGCGGTGGCCCCACTGATTGGTCGGGGCGGGGCGACAACGATGCGAAGGGTTAGACTGCACGAGTGATTTGTGAATTCGGGGGAATTTGAAGGATTTGCGAGTTTTTAGCGCTTTTGCTGATGCATTGAACAACTTTCGGCTAAATTACACTTTCCCGGCATGAGCGACCAGAAAATACGGTATCGAGAGGGAAGCGTAGCGAAAGTCAGTCTCACCTGATTAGTCCCTTTATGTTATATTTTTGGTTCGGCAAGTCAGTTTCGCTACGCTCCCCACTCGATACCGTATTTTCTGGTCGCTCATATCGATAAAGTGTAATTTTACCGCGATTTGATATCCATTAAACTGTTGATGGAATGGATTTGATGGCAAAAGGTGTTCTATCCTTGAGCGTATATCGTTGGTTAGCCCAGTCTCTATTGTAGGGCGTGTTTTCAAAACTCGAAATTTGTCTTTTTTAACGAAGCCGAAGCAAATAATAATTGAACTAATGAAACCACAGAACAAGTCCAATAAGCAACCATAATTGTCATTAAAACGGTTTAAACGTCCATGCTCCATTGCTATTGTTGCCAATGTGCACCTTAATTTTGCGATTGATCGATGACATTGTAAACGCGCCTTCTAAAATCAATTTTCATTCATCGCGTGTGGCATACAGAGTGGTTTGCAGATTCAATACCACTTGACGATTACAACACTTTTTCTTAAAACAAAAGTTGACCTCCTGTGTTTTTACTTTTAAAAGATCGTTAATGTTGTTTTTGAGTATTGGCAAAACCCGAATTATTTTTCGCTAGATTTTAATATTCTGTTGGAAATATTTACAAAAAAATATCAGATGGAATGTAGAATCGAACAATTTCTCTGAAATTATTAGTGATTGCTTGTTAACAGTTACACTATACACTAGTGCTAATAAACTAATTAATTCATTTTAACTATCTAATTAATTCATTTTAACTATCTAATAATGTCCTTGAGTCGCTCTGTACAATTTGACTGAACAGTTGAACGAATATTAAAAAAACAAAACATTGCCTAAATCAAACAAAATATCCTTGCATATCAAACTAGGCATTTACATAGCTCACTCGGATATTTATGTTGGGCACAGAAGAGTCCTCAGGAGAAATTGGGCCAGCAATAAATCAGACTGCTTGAGGGAACAGCTGGAGCTCAATGGTCACTGGCAGGCAGCAAGGTCACGAACGGAGATCGAGGTTCAAAATTAGAGCAACGCAACAGGCAGCACTCAGGACGTCCCACATCGAGCGAGTACACGTAGCGCGACACTTTCCAATTGGGAGCATCCAGAAATTTGTTTTCTAATTCCAAAAAAAAAAAAATGAGTGGTATCCAGGGTGCGGGATCCGGAGGGCGTTTAGCGGGAAAGACTGCGTTGGTCACCGCTGCGGCCCGTGGAATCGGCCGGGCCACAGTGCAAGTATGTAGGGAGAAGGCAGTGTTGGTTCGTTCCTTTTAAAAAAGAACAATTTCCAGTCCCCGTTCCTCCCATGAAAAAAGGAACCAGTTCCCATTCCAGTTCATCAAACATGACAAATCAAAAGGAACCTAGGCGTTCATAAGTTCCTCAAAAAGGAACCAGTTCCAAGGAATGGAACTTTTCCGTTCCGTTCCTATCCAAAACTGGGAGAAGGGGCCACGCACGAAAAACAATACTGTTTCTGACTATATCTACAAAAAAATGTATTAATTCCCGCGTCTCATAAGTGAGGATCGGAAAAATATTTTAACATTACCGTACTCAAAATGGTTAGGACAAATTCCTTCGAAATATTAAAATTTAAATAAAAATTTACAATATTACAACAAGCTACCAAGATTGTGGTAGAGCAGTCGGGTGAGACACATACTCGCGGTGCGATAGTCTCGAGTTCGATTCCAGACACAGGCTCTCGTTTATTCGATTTCGATGTAATGGAGAAAATGTATTCACTTAATGCTTGAAAATTAAGAGTTGTCGATCTACCATTCAATTACCCCAAACTAAAAAAAAAATTAGTTAATTTGGGTAACGACAAATTCAAAGAAAGACAACTATATGAGTTCTATTTTTTAACAAGTTAAGCAGCTTGGGACCACTAGATAGTTAGAAAAAGCATACAACATTGGACGTCGACCAGTAACAAATTTGATTAGATCAATTTAATTAAAAATATTTTTTGAAACGTCTATTAGGCTTTTGCCAAGGAAGGTGCTTATGTAGTGGCCACAGACATTGACGAGGAAGAACTTAAGTCATTAAAAGATATTCCAGGTAAGAAATAAAAAAAAATCCTGACAAGATTACCTATTAAACAAAATCGAGATCAACATATTAACTGTAAACGTAATAAATGCACAATTAGATTCATAACAAAAGATTCAATGAATCAACAGACTTTTCATAATATTTTCAAATCTATAACAAATGATCAGCACAGTGAGTTTGGCAGGGAGACGGTTTGACATTTCCTGCTAATGTTTTCCAGGTGTTGAAACCCACGTTCTAAATGTTCTCGACAAAATCGCCATTGCTACTCTGGCATCGAAAATAAAACCCATCGACGTTCTCTTCAACTGTGCAGGGTAATAAACAAAACAAAAATTATATATAAAACATTTAAACTACCAATTCGATTACAGGTAGTAATCAAATTAATGGTTTGCCGCTACACTATCAATGACAATGATAACATTGTACCGGTACTCAGTTTATTGCAAAAATGCAACACTTTCTTAATAAGAGATTGATAAAATATTCTAATTTTTAATTCGATAATCTTAAATTAAAGGCAACATGAATTTCTAACGAACTTGAACATATATTTCCCTCATGGAATCTTTCATATAAATTTTTTATCACAGTTTTGTCCACCACGGAACAATTTTGGACTGCGACGACAAAACTTGGGATTTCAGTTTCAATTTGAACGTCAAGAGCATGTACTACATGTGCCAGCAGTTTCTACCCAAGGTAAATAATTAAAAATAATTGAAAATTTAAAACAATATAAATTCGAAACGATCTCCAATTTGTTTGTCTGATCAACTGAACATCACACCGAATCTTTTCATTTTGCATATAAAGATGCTGGAACGAAAACACGGCGTGATCATCAACATGTCTTCAATCGCTTCCAGCATAAAAGGTAAAGTTGTCCACATTTCGGTTACCAAAATAAAACATATAACTGCAATTTTCAGGGGGAAAAATCCGACTGTAAAATGCATGAAGGTCCCGAAAGTTGAAAAAGAAAACTTCACAACCAGGGGCGCACATGCACTTTATCTAACCTTTCAATTTTATAAAAATTGCTTTTTCCAAATTAAATGATGTATTAAAATATAATTGAGTCCTTGACCAAAGGATTGAATTGTTGAATTAATTGTTGCCGTTCCAATCTATTTTTTTGTTAATTCTATTTCCTTTTCCATGGCAGCCGCCCCCAACCGTTTCGTGTACGGGGCCACCAAAGCTGCAGTCATCGGACTCACCAAATCCATAGCCATCGATTACGTAGGCTTGGGAATTCGTTGCAACTGCATCTGCGCAGGTAGTGACGTCAGATTCAAAGGTGGCCATTTTTGACATTGATTCAGACTTGCATTGACACAAATAAAAAACTATTCCCCTCGATTGCGTCCAGGTACCATCGACACTCCATCCATGAGGGACCGGGTCAACGCTTCACCCGACCCAGAAAAAGTAAGAATATCATTCGCACCATGACAATCCACCACATTTTCCGTTTTTACATTCCACCAGACGTAACAATTTGATATCTCCGGAATCCCACTAATATTATAATTTGGTTGTTGGCCCATCATAGGCTTTGGCTGATTTCATTCAGCGACAGAAAATAGGTCGACTGGGCAAAGCGGAAGAAGTGGCCAGTCTATGTGTCTACCTGGCCTCAGACGAAGTAAGCGATAAATTGTTAAATATTGCGGCAGATAGCGCTATTGTACCAGTTATATCCCAGACCTTATTATTAATAATGCTGGTGGTGTAAAAAAAAAACTAAACGCCGAGACAGATATATAATTAAATGAAAAATACTGATTAAAATAAATAAAATCAGTAAAATCAGTAAAAGGAATAAAAAATAAAATAAAATAAATAAAGTCAGATAGTTAAGAAACTTTTAATAAATCAGTTAGTTACATAAGATGTAATAAGTCAGTTACATAAGATGGAACTGACGGTTTAAAAGTGTCAACTATCAGACTTTATTTGACTGATTTTAGTTATTTAAACAGTAGTTTTCATTTAATTATTATTCTTATTTGGAATTTATTTTTTAGTCTGCTTACACGACCGGAACTGACATCGTCATTGACGGAGGCTGGAGCATCTGAGCGTGTCCTCGAAACATGAACAACCAACCACACCTAAAAAGAGAACGAGCTGGACAACAGTTTCGGTGGTCCACGGCATATGTTAGCTGAAAACACTAGAAGCAACTATATAAATTAATTTTTCATTAAGTAAAATAACCGCATAGAAAATAAATAATTTCACCCCAATACAAGGCAAAAAAAAGCACTCACTCGAACTTTCTTTTGCATTTTTATTCGACGGTGACTAGAGCGAAAACAGTGGTCAGAAGTTAATATTAAATAAAAAATACACGATCTGTGGTTGGACTTGGGACGTTTCTTTCACAACGCTGTTGGGGTTACAGAGAGGTCACAAGAAGTCAGTGAGGCAAAGCGATTGTCTTTGGCGGGATCGATCGGTAACGATTAATCGATTATAAAGAAAGCATCCCCTTGTCGTATCAAGTTATAACCGGTGGCTGTCGTCCCGAGACGATTATCGGTATTTATCCGTCTACCGATTGATTAAAAACACTGAGACAAAAAAGTGTCAGCATTTGATTGTATATTCTCGCAAATTTAAAAAGTAAAATTTCATCTTTGGCAAGCAGAGGTGATTTTTCTAAGAAAAAAGCACTCGGCAAAAAAAACGGGGATTGTTCGGCAAAAATTAAATTAACGAAGGCGCAAAAGCTTCCCAATCAACGCACAAGAATAAAATTAATTTCATCGGTAACAGCAC
Source organism: Melogona broelemanni (assembly GCA_033995665.1). Classification (NCBI taxonomy): domain Eukaryota; kingdom Metazoa; phylum Arthropoda; class Diplopoda; order Chordeumatida; family Chordeumatidae; genus Melogona; species Melogona broelemanni. The sequence continues at coordinate 10,641 of JAUJYS010000942.1, read as the reverse complement.
CACCGATCTGTACACATCTCAAAAATACTGTTCTCTGGCGTCCTTTCCGCTTGGTAGCAAGGGTGGTGGTGGTGGTGGCACAGGCACATTACACAAGCACGATAATGAAGAGAAGAAAAAGGAGCAAAAAAAAACCCAACGTCGCACAAACAAGGCCACCACTCCAAATGGTGACGTCATCACTAGTGGTGCCAGGGACTTCACGTGGCACGCGAGGCACGGTAGGTCTCACTTACCCCACAACTGTATTTGGACTCGTCCGACTTTCATCGCCGCACGTGCCCGCTACCAGGTAGCGCTACTCTCTCGCTCGCACGTGCTCATCACACGTTCTGCAGATTATTGCGCCGCCGAGACAGGTTGAATTGCAGCACCTTGAGCGCGTCGACCAAAGTCCGGCGATCGCGTTCATTATGCACGCCACATCGTTCCACCTCGGCCGGCGTCATGGTGGCCAGCTGGGCCGCATTGCCGTAGCCGGCCTGCCGGAAGCGGGCCGCGTAGGGGGCCATCCCGATGCTCTCTAGCCAGTCGCCCACAGCCACGGCGCGTCCGTCATCGGGTGGTGGACTGGTGGCGGGTGCGTCCACACTCTGGGTGCCGTGGACGGGGGTGGTGGGCGAGGAGGTGAGGGTGCTATCGACGGATGATGACGTCACCAGCGAGTGGTTCAGTTGACTGGGAATCTGATGGGATGGGACGAAAAGATGGATTTGGAATTTTAGATTGAAATAAAGTTTGCGCTATTAAGAAATTAATTCAGATTTTAGCTAAAAATACGAGGAATTCAAATTTGATTACACACTGGTGGTGTAATAGTTGGTGTCACTTTTATAAAATTAAAAAATCTAAAGTCACCTAAGTATTAATAAACTCCTAATTCAAATTAGGAACATTTTAATGGCTCAATTAATTAATTTAACAATTCAATTTTAATTATCTTACATTATTTTAAAATAATATACGGCTAAAATGTAGATATTTTAGTATAATTAATATTTTGTACTAAAGTATTTACTAGTTTTCGATTTAAAAGCCCAGCTTGGATTTAGGCCACCGTGTGTTCACTGTGCTCACCCCCACTCTCGTCCTCCTGTGCAACTGCATGACGCGAACCCGTTCCAGGGCACAGGCCACGTCCGGCGTTTCCAGATTCAACTCCTCCGAGTAGCGCTGCACGAGACTCTTGGGAATGCCGGCGCCGTTACACTGCAAACGCAACAGACACAATTACCTTTGGCATAATTATATTGAAAATAACTATTCTAGTGTTTCCCAAACTTTTTGACTTGAACCAATTTTTGGGCCGTCGGCCCCCAGGGACTCAGTGGGTATGGTCATATTCTACTGAGCGGGTGGGTGGTCCAGGGTTCGATTCCCGGTGCAGGCTTTCGTTTATTCGATCTTGTGGTACTGGCGTCACCCCTGAGCTTCCATTAGGGAGTCCAGAGCTTAGGGGTGGATCCTGCAGCCTGGCAATTCAACTAATTTCATTAAATTCAATTACATTTAAAGGAGTTTTTGAACCTAGCTATATTCACAGAATATGTTGTTGCTTTTAGTAGTTGTTTTTTACTTGTAAATGATTCAATTCTATTTTTGATTAATCATTTCATCAAGATTTTATTTTCAAAGGCACTTTTTTTCTAATTTATTTACAGACTCTTACAACGATTCCATTTTTAAGTGACAAACATGGACAACCCCAACCAACACCTCATAACAGTGACTGCCACGAATCACCACGGATATCTAATCAACAAATTGTGGGAGTTTATGCAGAACAAACACAAGACAGACATGGGCATCTCGAGCAATGGCCAGATGATTCAAGCCCATCAACTCATTGTGGAAGTCTTCACATCACAGGAGCAGTTGGGCTACGCAGCTCTACGTGACAACAGCAGCAACCTAAACAAGATTCTGGAGTTCATCTACACTGGTGTGATCAAAGTGCAGCCGAAAGACATGGATAGTTTGTTACATTTGGCCACTGACTTGGGATTTGAAATGCTGGTTGATGCACTTGAAGCTGCCAAGAGCAGCTTCTGTCAAATAACTTCTGAGAAAATAGAACAGAATAGCAACAAGACGATATTGGCCTTGTTTGATTCTGACAACCATTCAGTTTGTGATTCTATGTCTCCTGCACTTCTAATACCAACATCGGAGCCTAATTACAACATTTGTCATGTCAAGCAAGAGCCTTTAGACCAAAGTATTGATGAAGATTTCAACATGGCAGATACACTGAATGTTGTAACTCTGGAAAATGGGGAAGGTCAATTCATTGATAGCCTGGAAATTCATGAAGAAGTGTCGGATATAGTTAAGCCTGACATCAATGTTGACATTGGTTCCTGTTCTTCAAAAGTAATAGCTGGAAGGAATGAATCTCAGCCAGGAGTGTCTGTTGGACAGCCACAAGTACCAACCGTCAATGAAAGTATCTCCAATTGTGCCAATCCAACGTCTCCCTCTCACTATCCTCTAAGAAAGCAATCTCGCAAAAATAATTCCGAATGTGACTCAATATTGGATCCTGACTGGAATATGTCATCAAATGTGTTGGCTACTCGAGCAAGGGTCGAAACACAATTACAAACTCATGGCCAAATATTGCCTGTTGAAGCTTCTGCCATTGGTCTGACCAAGATGAACAAGCAAAGAAAGTTGAAGAGTCCCAACACATTTCTCAATGGAAATTCTGTGAAATGTTCTGATTTAAACAATAAAAACCCTAAGGGGGTGATCAGCAGAATAGTGGAAACAAAATTTGACACGGGCCATCAAAGTAAAATTAAATGTTCAGTTTGTTCAAAAGTAGTATGCAAAAATGATTTGAAAAGGCACATGCGGGTTCACACTGGGGAACGACCATTTGCTTGCCCCCAATGCCCGAAAACATTTTCTCTATCAAGTAATTTGTCTCGCCACATGTCAGTGCACACTGGTGAACGACCTTTTGCTTGTCTCCAGTGCCCGAAAACATTTTCTCTATCAAGTAATTTGTCTCACCACATGTCAGTGCACACTGGGGAACGTCCATATGCTTGCCCCCAATGCCCGAAAACATTTTCTCAATCAGGTAATTTGTCTACCCACATGCGGGTTCACACTGGAGAACGACCATATGCTTGCCCCCAATGTCCGAAAACATTTTCTCTATCAAGAAATTTGTCTCACCACATGTCAGTGCACACAGGAGAACGGCCATATGCTTGCCCCCAATGCCCAAAAACATTTTCTCTTGACTCTGCGTTGTCTCGCCACATTCGGATTCACACTGGAGAACGACCATATGCCTGCTCCCAGTGCCCAAAAACATTTTCTCAATCTAGTGACCTGTCTCGCCACATGTCAGTGCACACTGGTGAACGACCTTTTGCTTGTCTTCAGTGCCCGAAAACATTTTCTCATTCTTGTAATTTGTCTATACACATGCGGGCTCACACTGGTGAACGCCCATTTACCTGCATCCAGTGCCCGAAAACATTTTCTCAATCTAGCAAATTGTCTCGCCACATGTCAGTGCACACTGCTGAACGACCATATTCTTGCCCCCAATGTCCGAAAACATTTTCTCAATCTGGTAATTTGTCTACCCACATGCTGGTTCACTCTGGAGAATGACCATATCCTTGCTTCATGTGCCCGAAAACATTTTCTCAATCTTGTAGTTTGTCTTCACCTGAGGATTCACACTAGTTAACATCTAGTAATTCTGACTACCATGCAGTTTGAGCCATGTCCTAACAGCTGTCAACTTGTCAGATACATAGAATATTGTAGCTCTGGAAATCGGTGAAGTTCAATTCGTAGATAACCTTAAAATTTATGAAGGAGTGCATGGATGGCATCAACATTGCCATTGATGCCGGTTCTTCAAAAATGGAAGCAATATGGAATGAATCTCAGCCAGGAGCGTCTGATGGACAACCACCAGTGCAACAGTCAATGAAAGCGTATCCTATTGTACTAATTGAACAGGGCTTTATAAAAATTGTTCAAGAAAACCATCTCGCAAAAATTATTCAGAATATGATCCATTACTGGATCCTGACTGGGTTGGTGCTACTGACAATGCCAATACTTCATCAAAAGATAAGTTTCCAGGAGCAGGGAAATATACTGGGACAAAATCACAGTTATCCTTTCAAGACCAAATACCACCTTCTAAATATTGGTAGGACCCAAGATTAGTATGTTTGTAGTAAGATTAGCATCTCTGTATTCTAATCTTGGGTAGGACCAAGATGAACAACCAGAGAGGGTTAAATAATTTTGGTCGTGGAAATGCTGACGAATCTGATCATAACATCACTAGAAATGAGAGAATTAATGGGGCTGGGGAAACAAAAGGTGCAGAGGGAAGTGGAAAGAAGGTCAGATGTTCTGTTTGTACGAAAATAATATCCTTTGGTAATATGATGACACATGCGGTCTCATGTGGGTGCGTATGCGTGCCTCCTGTGCCCGAAAACTTTTACTCAATCGTTTGATGTGACAATCCACATGCGAATGTGTCGCCCAGGTGCCATGGACAGTACCAAAACCGCATGTCCCATTTGCAAAAAAAAATAGTGGCTTTTTGTCATTTGTTAAGTCATATGCAATCTCACACAGATGAACGCCCATATGCTTGTCAGTTGTGTCCAAAGTCATTTTCTAGTTCTAGAGCATTGTCTGTTCACAGACTGAGTCACATTTAATAAAGGAAAAGCAAATTCCAATGTAAAATTTGTAAAATTTGATTTTCCAGACCAGACTCTTAATTTAAGGCATTATTAACTTTCAGACAAATGTTCAAGTAGCAATTGATTTTCAATATTTGTGGTTTTTGTTTTTTGTTTTCTTCCCTGATAATGGATATGAACAGACATGATGAAGATGTAAGAAAAGTTAAAAGTCCATGACATTGGTTTTTTCGTCTTGAAGTGATTTTTGAAATTTACTTTATTTAATTATGTAAACTGGCACAAAACCTGATATGGATAAGCAAGGAAGTTGCAAGTGCAACCTATCTTTAAAACATTTGCGAATCCCCAGCTCAAATCCTGTTACCTATAACACGTCATGTTTCCACATAACACATTTATAATTACCTTCTACTTTGAACATTTATATGAAAGTTTATAATGTTGTAAATTCTAGATATGCGATTTTTGAAAGATTGCTGATCTCTAATAGTCCTCTTTTACGTACTGTATTTTCTCTAACAATGTTCTAAGTTTTACAATATCAAATAAAAACAATTGAGAAAATAAAATCTGAAGTTAACTTCACCTTAAAATTTTGAATAGATTTTATTTTCTGAATTGATTTTACTTGCATATCCCACAAAATATGTGGAACTGCATCATATGCATTTGTTTGTTGCCTCAGTTCTAAACGACATGGAGTTGTCTTCAATTGCTTTATTATCATTGAAAGGCATAATGAGCTAAGAGTAGCCCGCCAAATATTAAAGAAACGTTTCTCATTTTGTTTTGCTTGTCGCAAATCTTGCCACAAATTGTGTTCCGATGGTTGCAACCAATTTAAATCTAAGGAAAAAAATATTACAATAATATTTAATATTTTAGTTTTGTGTAAAAAGAGATTTGTGGATTATTTACGGGCATGTTGAACCTGTGAATGTTTTTAGTATTTTTGTAAACGTTGTAAATTTCAAGAAGAAATAAATGCATCTTTCACGTTAAAAGGAAAACACAGGAAATGTTGAAATATGTATGTGTATATATGTATTATTTTAAATTTATTATTTTAAAAATTAAAAAAATAATAAATAAATGTCAGTGCATTGTTTTCTTGATTTCCGTTCATTACATAGAATCCCCCGTTTAGCTTAGGTGCAATCTGAATTTAAATTTTGCAACACTTAGAAAGTGTCAGAAAAATTGTTTGTAATTTTTTTAAATAAAATTTGGGCAATAAAGTGATACCTGTTCTGCCTATATAAAATTTCGGTTCATATATGAAGCTGCTGTTGAATCAATCAAAATTGAGCGTCTGAATTAGAATTTGGTTTTAAATTAAATTTAAATTTGGTGCGAATCTGTGCTTTGGAGCATGTGGACACGCACGGATGGTTCTTACACCTGAGAACAGGATCAAATCCAAGTATGGACAGCTGCTAAAGTTTGCGATATTATGTGGATTTATTCCTGTTTCTAACTTTGCGACCACTATATCACATTCTGCTCTAGGTGGTTTACGTGACATATAACTTTAATGTTGGTGGAGCTCCACAAATCCCCACACTGTTCAAAAATCTAGGTTCCTAGACGTAACATGAGTTTAGCAACAGTTTAATAACATTGGCCGACAACATTCCAGAGGTATCGATATTTTAAAATAAACAATATACACATACTATCACTCGTCCTTGTCATGTATGTTGGATTTTGTTATTTTGTGTACATGATTTTTGTGTTCCTACAAGCAGTTTAGAATAGTCATATTTCCAGTAATTAGCAATTTATTTACTCAAAATTAGCGATAGATCGAAGTGGATATATCAACAATTGTTTCTTGGTGCCAGGTGAGTGATTGCCTTTATTGGCTGCTGGGGAACGACGACGAAAAGTGGTTGCTGACATTGGTCTTGTGTTCAGTGTCGAAATTGTCATCATTCAAGACTATTAATTATGTAACACCAGTGAAGTGGTCAAGTACAACCACAATTTTGTGCTTCTTTCCTTGGATTTAACCAAAGATTTCTATTTTTTATTCCAGTGACCATCCCGCCACATAGCCCTATCTGCACCTTCAGGGTGACTAACAAGTTTGAATCTCCCCAGGAAAAGGTAAAAAAAATATATTTCCGGGTATTTTTTAAATACTAATTTGTTCCTTCATCCTGGCAACATTTAGGCAATGTCGATTGTTGTAGAATGGAACAAACCTGAATGATGGGCAATGTAAATAGTTTTTCAGTTGGTGAATATTCCACTGTTGTGAATACTTACCTCCTCCTAAAGTCATGACGTTAACGCAGCACTACTTCGTCAAAACTGATACAGTGTGACAGACATGCTATTAAAATTAGGGTGGGAATCGTTACAAGACCATAGAACAGATATTGATTTTATATTGTTGGTTCGCATGGAAAGGAAGATTGTGATGTAAATGTTGGGGAAATTGTCAGTCCGGCAGTAACAGGGGTTAGAAGACCGGGTCACACCAGAATGGTGAATGTGCCACTATGTAAGTTTGACCCCAACAAACATCCCTATTTCCCAAGAGTGTTTCGGCAGTGGAACAATCTTAACAGAGTCTCAAATACAGAGCCTGTTAAAATAGGACAACTCTATCTTTGTCCATAACTGGTCTTTGGCTGCTTGCGGGTTGCAATTGTAATTGTAATTACCTATATGTGAAAATCCGACTGTAGTGAAGAAGATTCTGCTCATCTCGTGTTGTTTAGGTAGTATGACAGAGGCACATTTTTACCAGTGACATGGGGCCGAATAAATGTGTGCCCGCACTGTCATTCAAAATACCGACTGGACTAAACAGATTACACATATTTGACAAGTTTAACTTTGATAAGAATTCTTTGATTTCATGTACAGTTAAAACGATAAACCCAGGACAGGACTGGAGGCTAACGACGACTGAGCTGGCGAGACTCTACAGTTCATGATTTCAAAATAATGGAATCGAAATAACAATAAACTTGTAATGAAAATGATCTTAACAAACTTGTAATAAAAAAATATTAAACAATATCTATGTCAATCATGTTAGCCTACCATGCTAATGCCATGTACATGTTTTTGATTTTCTAAATTTATTTACAGACTCGCAGCGATTCCATTTTGCAGTGATCAATATGGATGTTCCCAGGCAGCAGGTCATTACAGTAAGCGCCACGAATCACCACGGATATCTAATCAACAAATTGTGGGAGTTTATCCAGAACAAACACAAGACAGACTTGTGCATCTTGAGCAACGGCCAGATGATTCAAGCTCATCAAGTCATTCTGGAAGTCTTCACATCACAGGAGCAGTTGGGCTATGCAGCACTGCATGAAAACAGCCCTAACCTGGACAAGATTCTGGAGTTCATGTACACTGGTGTGATCAGGGTGCAGTCAGAAGACCTGGATAGTTTGTTGCATGTGGCCACTGACTTGGGATTTGATATGCTGGTTGATGCACTTGAAGCTGCCAAGAACAGATCAGGTCAATTATCTCCTAATAACTTGGGGCATGACAACCAAGACATGATGCCATCTGACTCGATTGATGTGGACAACTGCATGGCCAATGGCTATGCTCCTCCTACACTGGTCATTCCAAAGGTGGAGCACAATTTTAACCAATGTCATATCAAGCAAGAACCTATTGACCAAAATTCTGTTGATGTTTCTATGATGATAGAAACACAGAATGATGTAGCTTTGGAAAATGATGTCACTGAAATCCTGGAGGATGAGATTCTGCCAGATGTAGTTGTGGATAAGATCGATGCATGTTCTTCAAATGTGGTAGATGAATGGAATGAATCTGAGTCAGAAGCATCTGATGAACATCCATCAGTGTCATCCAATTATTCAAATGCCTCCATGCCTTCAACAAGGCTTCATTTAAGAAAACCGAAAGAAAACCATTTAAGAAAACCATATGGCATAAATTATGCACAATGTGAACCATTATTGGATCATGATTGGGTTGATACTATTGACAGTGCCAGTACTATCACAAAACCGAAAAAAGTTCATTCAAATAAACTATCTCGAATAAATTTGATAGAAGTTGAACCATTATTGGATCCTATCTGGGTTAGTAATACTGACAGTACAATCAGAAAACCCAAAGAAGCTCGTTCAAGTAAACCATCTCGCATAAATTTTATAGAATGTGAACCATTATTGGATCCTAACTGGGTGGGTCCTAATGACAGTGACGGTACTTTATCAAACAGATCTCCAGAGGCAGGGACATCTACTGGGGCCAAATTACAGTTACCCTTTCATGACCATGAAACTTTTAGCGCTGCAATGACAAAGATGTATGACCAAAAAGGGTTGAACAATTTTGATCATGAGAATGCTGACAAATCTGATCAAAACAACACGCAAAATGAGATGATTATTGGTGTTGGGGAAACAAACGATGCCGAAGGAAGTGTAAAGAAAGTCAAATGTTCTGTTTGTGAGAAACTAATAGCCTCTCGTGGTATGACGAGGCATATGCGGACTCACACAGGGGAACGCCCCTATGCGTGCCCCCTGTGCCCGAAAGATTTTATTCAATCTTTTGACGTGTCTATCCACATGCGAAGAAGTCACTCAGATGCCGTTGGCAGGGGAAAGGTCACATGTCCCGTTTGCGAGAAATTATTAGCCTTTGATGGCTTGTCGAAACACATGCGGACTCACACAGGTGAACGTCCATACGCTTGTCAACTTTGCCCAATGACATTTTCTGGATCGAGAGCTCTGTCCGTACACACTCAGAACCACACAAATGAAAAGCGGTTCCAGTGTAAAATTTGTAAAAGAGGATTTTCCAGACCGGACCATCTTCAAACTCATAACTTAAAAAAAATTAAGTGCAAACCAGCGTAAACTTTCTGACAAACGATGTTGGTGTATAAAATACACGCAGAGACAGAATTAATTGAGAAAAACTGATTAAACGTAAATAAAATCAGCGATTTTAAAGTCCGATAGTAAGACGCTTTTAATCCGTCAGGTGCAGAGGAAACAGACGTTTCTGACAAACGTTCAAGTTGTTGGTGTCCCTCGTGTCGTCTCCGGACCACGACCCTCGATCCCCTAACACCTGGTGACTTGTGGGAGCCGAAGTCCCCGAGTTTTCTTGGCAGAATACATAGGTGGTTTGCCATTGCCTTTCCTGGCATAGTACCACGAGCCAATCAAACGATCGACTAAACCGGGAATCGAGCCCAGATTTCAGTGACCGATCGGTCAGATCGGACGTACTATTTTAATTTTAAATATGTTTGTGGGTGCTTTATGTTGTGTTTCTTGTTTACTATCAAGATAATGGACCCTGTAACCTATAAAACGTTACGTTCCACCTAAAACACCATTATAATCTCCTGCTTTGAACAGATCTATGAAAGTGAAGTTTACAATACTGTGAAATCTGGAGATGCAATTTTGTTTTAGAGATTCCTTGGTCTCGAAAAAAAATTTTTTTTTATGCGTACGGTATTTTCTCTAACGAAGTTCTAAATTTTACAATGTCAATTTATCAATAAAGATCATCTATAAAGTATACCGATAAAGTTTTTGTTGATGAATTGTTATTACTTTTATGTCTCACATCTTTACCCTTCATTTCCTTACATTACGGCTAGATCATTTGGAAAAATAATTAAACTTTAGAAAAACAATTTCGCTATCAATTTTACTAAAAAATTTATTATGTTTCCAAATGATCGAGCCATGATGTTAATACACTAATAACATAATTGAATGCGTCTTGCACGTTGAAAGAAAACCCCAACAAACGTTAAAAGATGTTTTTTTTTATTAAATTTGAAAATTAAAAAGTAAATATCATTGGCTCAGTAAATATCATAAGATGGCTCAGTGGGTATGGGGACATGCTACGAAGCCAACGGTCCCGGGTTCGATTCCCGGCGCAGGCTTTCGTTCAT
>JAUJYS010000941.1:0-19577 GCA_033995665.1 Melogona broelemanni | reverse complement strand
TGTAGATAAAAATAAATATAACGTGTTTAATTACATGTAGACATAAATGTATTACATGGTGAGTTGCGCCGTGGGTGTAACTAATTATATTATTAAACAGTGTGACTTATTTGTGGAAATGATTCTTATTCGTTTTTTTTGCAACCTACCGTGCTGCCCAAGAAAAAAAATGTAACAATGTGACCAACTTGTGGTATTTTCGAAAAACCCTTGATTCTGCCGTGCATTTAATTTTTATGAAAAGAATAATAAAAAATAACTATCACGTAATCGTCATATTTTCTTTTGTCAAAGATGCGTATTTTCTGTTACTTTTCAACTCATCAAGCAAGTGGATGGCACCCAACAATTGAAAAGAGAGCACCACATTTGGTGCGTATAAACATTTGTTATCCATGTTAACCGCTTATGCGATTGGGCGAAGAGAGCCTACCTACATTGATATGAATAGCTTTCCACCAATCAAAAATAGACATAATACGCTGTGTTGTACGAGTATGTCACTCCGTTCGAATCTTTCTGTACAGGACCAATTTTCCAATTAACTTAAGAAATGACTAAAGAAAAGAAAATAAAAAAACTGGATATACAACACAATTAGCTTGAAATTAGTCAATCAAACGACTTGATTGGTATTCGCACGAAATATTAAATATATATTTTTCTATCGTAAAACAAATTTGATCTAACCAATTTTTTGGATTTTTTGTCGTGAAATAAACGCCTACCTGATACGCAAATTACTGCTGCCCCCGACAGGTAGCTTTACTGACGTACTGTGTAATCGTGACAACATTAGTGTGTTAAAGCGAATGGGCGGTAGATGGCGCTATTGTGACTTTAACATTTTTGAAAATAAAGGCGCTAAAATAATTTACCAACGATGTGACAATATTATATTAATTTACCAATGTTCGTCGCAAAGAGGAAAGACAATTTCTATTAGACCCTCGTTCGCCAAAATCGTATCGGATTCAGAAATGGATACGCTACGCACTACATAAAAATTAAAGTCATCCCAAAATCAATGAGGACAGAATAACACACGATAATTATAATGTCAAGCAAATTTATTTCAAATTGTTTATTATACCAATGAATCTATAATAAACCTTTTTTTTTCGAACGAACGCAACTGTCGACACATTACTTTCACCATCATATACATGAGCACCAATATACAATTACTGCGAATCGAATTTTTTATTTATTAAATCACTGTTATTTTATTTCAAACCGCTTACATATTTTTTTATATTGGAGACAATCGCCGAAAACGTATATGAAAAACAATTAGCCAAATATGCTGAGAATCGAAAAACGCGGCCCAAAAGTTTCGACACCGAATCAAAAAACGAACCGCGGACTCAAAATTTGAGCGAACCGACCGAAAGTAATTTTTTTATTACAAATACAAATGTATATATTTATATAACTGTATTATACCATAGATTTTTATTAATAAAAAAGCACGCTATAGGCAGTTATATTGGCGGGTGATAATATTTAGTTTTTATATGCTGTTATAGCCTTGGGAGACGAATTAATATATGAAAAATGCCGTTCAAGTAGATTTATCGTTTAATATGCAAATATGATTTTTAGTCCTATCGGAGAACCCTCTCCGATACACATCGATACACAATCGAAAGATAGATAGAAAAAAAAAGAGGAGTAGTAACGATGAAAAAATTTGGCAAGACACTACTAGGCAAATATCTTGGCTAGTCGTACAGGGGTATTTTTTTTATAACGGGAGGAGAAAACAAAACAAAACACTATACATGATACTTATCTACAATCATAGAGGAATATTTATATATATATTTCACATCCTAAAAGGCGCAGGGCTTGTGTATAAATATATTTGGAGAGAGTGAGAGATCCCCCAACTCCTCTAGCACTACGCCAATGTGAAAAATTTGAAATTAAGGAACCTTGGGATATGCGTACTGCGCTAATAATTCTACGAGTAGCTTGACCAATAAAAATGGAATTGGGTTTCCAGATATTCTCCATTACACAGCATAAAAATCGTGCAAAAAATCCGACAAGTCATGTCGAACTGCATCACTAATGGAAATATATTGCTCCAATTTTTTTTTAATTATCAAAAAAATGAATCAAAAAACGACCAACACCATATGTTTTTTTTAAATATCAGACGCCCATTTGACATCTGTAAATAAAAATCAACAAAAAAGTAACACTGATAATTATTATACACGTACGATAATGTTTAATCTAGACCGTCTACAAAACTAAGATAAACCCGTAATGGAGAAAAAAAATGAAGCGTCAAATAGAAATTGGGCCGATTAAAATAAAAATTGGCTTTAACTTCATCGTCGAAAAAAAAAGAACAACCTAACCATAAAAAACAAAATCAAGCACGGAGTGAATGCGACGAAAAAAAATCAACCTCAGCTCGAATTTTAGTGCGAAGATGAATAATGTACACATGTCTAACTTTGACATACGATATACTAGAAGGAGGGTTAGTCATAGATAATGTACACAAAATACATACATACATGTTGGCAACGGGGGAAAAAAGGGATACTTGTTTAAAGTCTAATGGTTCACCTATTTGAAAATGGTGTAAATTGTCGAGGGTTTATTATTATTATTTCATCAGCAAATGGGTAAGTATTGTTTGCGCTTCACCCACTTTCTTAGACCATACTGTAGAGTCTAAGAAACTTGTCCAAACGTAAAACAAAATAAAAATCGTTCCAAAAAAATTCATCAGTTTATATATGTACAGGGCCACCGCGAAAGATTATGAGCAAATCGATCGTTTCTACAACCTATTGAACATTTCGATAATTACGTCGAAAAACGCATGACGTCCCAAAAGATTAATTGCTGCATTTCAGGTAAGACAATTTTTTTTTGAGACAGGGAATTCTTAAAAAATACACACACACACACACACACATACAATGACGAACGTACGAATTCGTCAAATATTACAATCCCTCGTTCGCGTACAACATCGTATATAGACGGAATAACGATACTAGCTTGATAAGTTCAAAGAAAAAATAAAATAAAAAAAAACCCGTCGGAAGCCAGAACAAAGATCCGTCCCCAGAAGATTAAATTGTCCCCGGAACCGCCCCTCAAATATCGAAAAATACAATGCCTGGAGGAACCATTTTCATAAGCCTCGTTTTGAGCTCGACTTCTTTTCTTCCGATAGAATTTTTCAAAGTGAGCATTTTTGTAAACTAGAACTCGGGATTCGACAGTCTAGTTAGTGGACGATCACACGTATAAGTATTCGATTACACTCAATTTCAAAACAAAGATTGAAAATGGCTGTAAGTAGAGCAAAAAGGTGAAGTGATTCTCCTATCATGTGAGCATTTCTCGCGAAAGATTCTAGGACTGTAGTACGGTGTTCTACGCCCGATTTGCATGCGCTTTAAAGTTTAATTACCTACAAATATTCAAAAAATTAACTTGGACACCTAATTAGAACGAATAAAAATAAAATAAGTAGGAAGAGAGGACGAGGCAGGACTAGATATAAAAAACCACCACACAAAAACAGCCGAATTGAGCTCAAATTTGAAGAAACGCGGTTCTGATCATGCACTGAAATCGTAGGATCAAGTCAGTTCAGCCTCAAAGCAAGAAGTCCTACGGTAATATCCGAAAATAGTTCGCAAGTCGACCGCCAGGATCGCATTATTTTTCGCCCCACGTTACTCTAAAAAATATCGAATGTCAACCAAGAGTGACGTAATCCGATATGAATAAAAGGAGAAAACTAGATACAAACGCTATAGTGTGACGAAGAGAGGAAAATAATATCAAGATTCAAACGATTTGCAAGGATATTTTGACGTATCCAATCAGAATATTTATTCTGCTTGAATATCAAGATTGTTACAGGACCTCCTCTTAAAACCAAAACTAGTCCACGTCAGATTGGTGAAAAGCGCGAAAATAAATTGTGATATTGTTGCAGGTAAAATATCGGAATAAACAACTAACGACTTTGTATCAAACTAAAAAGGAATAACGTATAACCAAGCTGTTTGTGCCGCAATTTGAGCCTCGCTTATTTTTTTACCTTCAATCAGGTCATTCGAGTGGATTGTCAACGCATGGCTAAAAATATTAGGGATGGATGGTAATTTTTAAAAAATGAGAGCTGGAATTTTCAGTAGCAAGCTGGATATTTGTCGGAATAAAAAAAAAAATCACCGATACATGAAAAGCCTAACACGAAATGTGTTTCTTGTAAAATTCGTCTACACAATAAATGGTTGGGCCCCCCAGTCGGTTCGAAAAATATGGAATTAATCGCGCTAACGGAATCGTACCTTTCGCCTTTTGTCAGTCAATGAAACAATTCGATTGCTTTGATACCAAAATAATAATAATATGAGCTATTTTATAATTAATTTGATTAAATTACAAGATGCCTGACGCGGGAAAAAAAAACATTCGTGGCACCGAATGAAAAAAGATAGACGTAATTCTACGTCAATAAAATATAAATACTTTCAAATAATCAGAAACGAAAAAGAGAAAAATAAACAACTGATCAACAGTGCCGAACTTCATTGAAAGGAAAGCGGCCGCGGCCGAGCAAAAAATAACCGTTCTAGTTTCTACTACGCAATCAACCACCAACACCAAAAAGCACGAAAAAAATCAATGATCACCATGTCTAAAAATTTATTTGAGTGAATGGTTGAATATAAAGCAGAAGCGCTGGAGCGCTGGGGGGATGATAGCAACAACTCGCGTTCAAAAAGGCACTTAATTACATGTCTCTTTCATTTTGGGGAGGGAAAAAATTCAAATCTACATCCACCGAACAATGACGAAACACTCTCTCGTTCCCAATGTTATAAGTAGCGGGGGCGCGCGCGGATAATAGCTAAAAAAAAAAGCGAGCAAAAAAAACAACAAAACAAATTCCCAATTGTTTTTCTCGTAAAATCAAATCGATAAAAATTCGATAAAGGGGTATCTGGAATATTATTATGTTTCACCCTCCCTCCAAGCTCAGATAGAAATTGTAATACCAAACTTTTAGATGCTCCTGCAGCCCAGTCAGGTGTACCAAAAAAAAAGGTTGAAGGGAAATTAAGAATGAAAAATAAAATCTAAAAGAAATGAAGCGTTTCTTCCGACGAGTCGAATTTTCAGACGGTTTTAAGTTGACCAATTCCACGTAGTTGGCGGGGAGCATTCCCTTTTGACCTGTTCGTTGCACGATGCCGGTCATCCAGCCCTCGTCCACCGCCGTGCAGTTGATGATGATATCACCGTCGGCGAAGCTCACTTCGTCAGAGTCGGCCGCGGTGTAGTCGTACATGGCCCGATACTGTTTCTGCGAGGCGGTCGATAGGATAAAAGGAAATACAGGTTGAAAACGGGTGACCAGATTTCCTAACTTTTCCTGGCCGTAATCAAAATATTCCCGACCGAATTATTCAAAAATTTCCCCACACTGTTTCTGACCGAAACAATAAGAAAACATTCCTGACTTTTTGCTCGAACTCAAAAAATTTCCCATCACTTTTACTGACCGATATCAATTTTCCCCTCACTTTTACTGACCGATATCAATTTTTTTAGCGACTTTTGAATGACTGATTTTCCCCTGACTTCGACAAAACGGAATTAATATTTACCCAGACTTTTCCTGATCAAAATCATAATTATCCCCGAGACTTTTTCTGACCGAAATAAAAAAATTGCCCTGACTTTTTCTGACCGAAATCAAAAATTTTCCCCCTAGACTCTTCCAGACCAAAATAAAAAATTCTCCACTTTCTTTCACCGAAACCAAAATTTTCCCATATTTTCAAGATAGCAAATTATTGTCGCCATAAATATTTCCCCTAATTAAAAGTATCGCATTCCACCAAATACAAAAATATATTTTCTTTAAAAACACTGATCATAAAGAGTCATCAAAGTTATACTTTGTTTTTTAAAAAAACGTTACAGCGATTACATTAAAATTTGATTAAAAAAAAACTTACGCCACTGTTCCTGGGTGGCTGCGGCACACCTACATCACCGCCTACAAAAAACAACGAGTGCACAAGATAATTTAAAAAAAGACACAAAATTATAAAAATATGTTGTCCAAATCTGCGCACCATTATCAAATTGGACTTGGAAGTCTCGTCAGTACATTACACGATAGCGTACTGGACAATATAATTTCAGCGGCAACACTATGACGATTTTGTGTATGTGTATGATTATCAACGTGAATGAAGTAAGCAAAGCTAGCAATTATATAAACTCAAATGGATCGGTGGGCTACAAAAGATTAACAAATTAAACTTCTGAACAACAAAAATTGAACGATCGTTAATTAGTTGTACTTGGCGACCGCTTCCACTGACGCAATTTTTCCCAAGGTGGGGGGAGTCAATTCTCATAAGAATTTATATTCATCCCTACAAGGTATGGCGTCGGAACAAAGATAGCAGGAAAGGCCGCAAAGTAACGCAGCGAGCTGCATTCGTTTATAATAAATTGTCTGGCAGCACTGAAGCAAGGTAGAAATGTCATAAAGAAACAATCGACAAGAACCGTAGTGTGCAATAAAGACAACCGATACCTAAAATAAGTTGTATAAAAAGCAACGGCAACTAACGTAAAATATTTTGTGTATAAAGCACCGATAACATAATATTTGTTTAATACGAAATAATCACTAAAATAAAATATTCTGTGTAAAAAGCAGATTCTAAAATATATTGAGTAAAGTGCAACGATAAATTAAAATAAAATATTTCGTGAAAAAAGCAATGATATATAAAATATTCTGTGTAATACGCAAAGATAATTAAAATATTTGGTATAATACGCAAAGATAACCAAAATATGTTGTGTGTAATGCGTAAAGATAACTAAAGCATTTTGTGTAATAAGCAAACGATACGAAAAATTACGCGAAGAAACGAATATGGAGTATATATTAAAAAAAAAAGTGTTTCACCGCTGACACCAGAATATTAAAAAGATACATAAAGTATTAATAAAATAAAACGTTCGTCCTTCAAAAGTAACAAGATAAACGAACGCCAGTTCTAAGGAATACGGTATATCATCACCTCCGATCCGATACTGGCCCGGTCGCATTGCAGTGGAGGCAGAGCCAAAATTATTGTTCACCGGATCGTAATCGGCAATCGACCCGATTCTTCGAGACGGAGGACTCGAGACTACAGCGAAAGTTGGAAACCCCGATTACGTTGGCAAAAATAATAACGATTATAATTATAATAATGGTGTTAGTTAAAAAAAAAAGTGTTGCGAGACCAGCACCTCAAAAATTCCACTCGACCAAGTGCCCGACGCGCATTGCAGCCGAAGCAGTGCTACGCTTTCTTGTAGGTGCAGCTACTAGTTATTCAAAACGGCAGGCTACAGCGCATTCACTAACACGTTTCCATTACAATTTGTGCATGAAAAACAGCATAGCCTCATCTGCTGTATACGTTGCAGGCTGAGCTGAGCTGATTTATTTTTGGTGTGCTTAATGAAAGAAAGTTAGTGAAAGTGCTGAACTGAACCGCCTTCATGAACTGTCATTGCAAAACACATTTGAATTGTCTGCCCAGCACCGCTCAAGTCTCCAATCCGAGTCAGGCCTAAAACATGCACTACGCGCGTGATGAACTAGACTAATGCTTGATCGCGTGTTAGTTCTCAATGGCAATGCAAACTAGACTAGAGGTGTAGTAGGCTACAAGTGTGTTAAGAGTGTATGTGAGGACGGGGAAAGCAAAAGTAACTAAGCTGTTGGATTTGGTAGGATGGGAAGGGAAATGTAATGGTTAGTCTACCCAAAATTGTTGAAAATATATCCTCTTGAAACCTTCTTCAGATGTGACGCAAGACGAAAATTATGTTTGTCATTATTATTATTTTGATGTTACGGTAACTTTGTATATATTCTAAGCACTCATTACAATTTTCCGCGAAATTAAATACTTCATGAGGATCAATTTTACACATGATTTATGAATTTTTTTCTGAAACAAATCTCAGTTTCAATGACATGATTTAATTGAAATATTTAATAAGTATCGGATATGGTTTTAAATTTTGATTTTGAACGAACGTAAAAATACATCAGCGATTGAACGTACATTAACGTGGACGAAAAACAACCTAAAATGAGTGGTCACATTGGGCTGAAGTTGCAAGAGAAAATAATTTCCGTGTGCACATCAGCAACTTCTCATTGATTTGGGAAAAAAAGATTGGAAGTATGGAAAAAATGGAGCAAACGATGACGTCACATATTCGTCCGTGTACCTTGTCCGAAATCGGAACTGTAAATGACGGTGGATCCGTGGCCCCAAAAAACGTTCTGCGGAGCTGTCGGAGCAATTACCATTTTTACAATTTAAATAAACAAGTCCAACATAGTTCGTCAAACTATTATTAAAAAAAATATCTCGCATGCCAACGAGTATGACCAATATTAAAGAGTGCTATTAGTTTGAACGACATCTAGACTTCGAAAATGCTCCAAACGTGTTTCGGAAAATCACACGCAAAACTCCAGGGTTTATTTTTGCTCACAGTCGACAACAGATGTGTTAGTAGTACCGGTGCATACGTTGTTAACAGAAAACCAAAATTTACCCGTGTGTGTGTGTTGCAAAAGGTGGGGGGATGGGTTGTTGTAGCACTGAAGATGTGCAGTAGAGTTAAGAACCGTTTACACGATGCACAACACTGCATGGAACCTCGCCACAACGAAAACAATAATATTAAAGTTGACCTTTATTGGGTACTGTTTTGATTGCCACGAAAATTTCACGCAATCCTGGCTTGGTGTGAAAGGCCCCTGCAGACAACTTTAAATTCTGTGATGGTCACGGATGCGTGATATTTATTAGACGACCAGAATTGAAAGTTGCCTCTTGTTTTGCGAAAAATATAGAGTGCTTGTCCTAAGACGTGTTCACATAAAAATCTTTAGAGCGTAAATGTCACGAAATACAATAGAATATCAAGGTGGATTAAAAATTGATAAAAAAGTTTCTAGGGCTAGTAATAACTAAAAATTAATTTTGAAATATATTTTGACGTGCGTAGCGTCACTAACTGTACGTTACATATCGAAAGTGACGCCAAAAAGCACAGTAAATAAAAAAATGAGTTATTATTTATAAAAAATTGAGAAATGTTTTAGTTGGCTGTAACCAAAATTTCACTGTCTCATTTTTACAAACAATTTTAATAAAAACACCAATCATTTTGGACGCGCTTTCCAATCATTATATTGACTTTCTCAAAATTTCCTAAGACTATTTTTGATTTTTTGCCCTCCAAAATTAATCCAACAGTTAAAATTCTCAAATGATGCGCCAGCAAAATTGGAACCGGTCTAACGTGCACACAATCTAAAATACGTTTTATGTGAACAGGCCTGAGGGACGCGAAGACGGTTCGCCTCCTCCAAAGTTGACAAACTCCAAAATTATAAATACACTACCTGGGCCGTGTTCGGAGGTGTAAATGACTGTGGAAGCCTGCCGAGATGAATAGGGGGACTCTTTGGCGTGTGTGGGTTCCATTTCGGCTACTCGGGTTACTTGGTGTTGTTGTGGTTGCGGTATACTTTGGAAAGCTTCGGCTATTGGCAACGACGAGGAGACACACACAAAGAAGAGCAAAAATCGTTCACACGTACAAACAAACACTCGCACACAGACACGTAACAAGGCAATAAAAATACCAACGCACCCAGAGTAACGTGACACTAAAAAGAAACTCCCCAACGTCCACAAAAGGAACCAAAGAAAAAACAAGAAACTTAAGAATTTTCCCTAGGCAGAATCGATGAAATGTTGAAACATTTAAACGGAGAAAACTGAATTTCTTCAAACGCGATAACCTATGTCTGGCATGAAATTAATTTAATTTAAAAAAAAATAATTGGCACTAAAAATTATTCGAAATGTCAAAGACGAAGCTGAGTTTAGGGCATTCCATAAATATGTTTTCACACCCATTATTTAGAAAATGGCTCGAGCCACGAATCCGAAAACAGGACATCTAAATTCGTGCTTTCAATAGCACTGTACTGAATTTAAAAAGTCAGATTTGGTAAACAACTTTTAAATCGTGTAGAAATAAAACAATTGAAATTCAGAGAGGATGGTCATGTACCGGGGATTTTACTTTTCTTTTGCAAAAGGGTGCAAGTCTACTGCAAGTCTACTGCAAGTCTACTTCAGCAAAAAAGCAGTCAAATCATATCACATGACCAACCTCGGTTAAAAAGAAAGAGCCCTTGATATGTGTCGTTAAATTTACTAAAAAAAAGTCTGACATTTTGGTAAAAGTCAACTAATCCTTTGTTAAGATGGCTATTCTTTTGTGATTCTTTCGTGAAGAAGACACACACAATTATTGTGTCATTTACACGATTAACCTCAAAAATAATTTTAAGATTTGGTGCACACTGAGTCAATGCGGTGCCGCGCCGCTATTTCTAGCAGGTAATTCATTGGGAAACCCAGTAGTAAAAGCTTTTTCAGCTACTAGATTCCACGGAGTGGAGCCACCATATGCGCTGGGTCAAACCCTGGCGACATCGATTTATTAAAATAAACTTCAATCAAAAATAATTATTTCTCTAAATACTACTCAGCCAACAGTAACTGGCACAAGCATAGTTCTTTGTCGAAATTGTACACGTTCAATTTTGTTTTTGGTTTCTCCTTAGTACTCCCGAAGCTACTCTAACTAGACTATTCAACGATCCCACATAGACAGGAGTTGAGATAGAAGACGTCAAACACTGACAAAACGTAATACCTATATCATCAACACAATTATAAGGGGGAAGTGGTAACTGACCTTTATTAGTAGTAGAAATGGGCTGAGGATGATCTAGGATTGAGTTAATTGGGGATGCAGTGGTTCCGTCGTAATCTAGAATGCAACAAAAATTGGTGCACACGATGAGGTCATGCGAAAACAACGGTTCTACTGTTAAAAGAGTTCACGGGCATACGGGTCAAACGAACACGGGGTTTGTCACAAAATGGTTAAAACGATTATTTTCGAACGTGTCTGGACACGAAATACTTCCCGTTGACAGTACTCGGATCATGTGATCACATAAAAAACAGTGAGCTTAGCTAACCTTTTGAAATAGCATCAACCAACTGCTGCATTTCAACGCACAATAATAATCCTGACAGGGAAAATAAAATTAAATTTCAAGTAATTTTTTTGAAAAAGCAACCAGTATTTGTGAACAAAGTTGTGTATCAAATTTGGATAAAGTCAATATCAAAAACCACAACTTGCGCAACCAACATATTTTATTTTTTTTGAAAAGACGGGTAAAAAAAGAGATTTCGACAAAAAAAAAAATAGCAAATTTCGAAAGATCGATCACAGATTTACCAAAATAAAAAATCGATTTTAATTTTTGAGACAAACGCAGTTTTCGCTTTTCGAACTGATCGAACGAGACCCGCATACAACAATTCTATTCACACAACAGGCTCAATTAAATACTCGTTAATAACAATTGTAAATTAGCGTTG
Organism: Melogona broelemanni; assembly: GCA_033995665.1. NCBI lineage: Eukaryota > Metazoa > Arthropoda > Diplopoda > Chordeumatida > Chordeumatidae > Melogona > Melogona broelemanni. The sequence continues at coordinate 8,010 of JAUJYS010000941.1, read as the reverse complement.
ACTACTACGTTTTCAACTTCGCTCAAACGCATGCAAATAAATTACTATCATACATATTATTAGTTATTGGCATCAAAATGCGTTTCATATAAACAATTATCAATATAAAAAACAGTCTATAAAGAACAAAAATTGGGTGTTTAAATCTCTCAAAATCGACGAGGAACGTATAGAATGACAATAAATAATTTATAAAAATAATAACATCTCTCTCATTGGATTCATTTGCATAAAAACGCAAATTGAATAAAAAAAATTACGGCATTGGAATGGCAATTATTCTTAATAGGACTTAATATTTTTTAAATAAGCAAATTAATAATCGGATGCTAGTCTTCACGACAGAAACAGTTTCGCATTTAAAAAAAAAGTGCGACACGGGCCTATAACGCCAAAAATTACTTTTAAATTAAGTTTTCATAAGATTTTCATTAGCGAAGTACATCCATCCGACTCTCAAAACTACAAGAGTTTTTAAAATTTGTACACAGCTATTCAAATATGTTGCATTTTTCGTTGCGAGTACAACGCGATTGAACAATGAAACAATTTAACCAAATAAATATTTGACTGCCTTTGCAAAAAAACAAAAAAAACCGGCTACTAGAATTTCTACAAATATTCCAGTTTTCGAATAGTATGCGATTGATAAAACAATGTAAATAAATAAACATCCTCAAACTTGGTTCACCAATTAATTGCTTTGAAATTTCTCAAAATACGACTAGAGACTGTAATCCGCAAAGAGGGCCCCGCTCAGAACTCCCTCAGCAGCTCAGCTCCGACCCGTCCCCCACCCTGCGGCATAACCCAACTAACCGACCGCCGATGATGCCTTCCGCGGTAGCAGCAAGCCACCCCCTGCGGCGACGACTCGAACTTATCCCCCGGCCGACCGTGCCCGTCCCCGTCCGATTCGACCAACACGCTGAACGTGCTCATATAACTCGAATCGCTCCCGTCGCTCAACTCATCGGCATGACGCTCCCCTCGCCCCGAACAGCCGATCAGCGGTTGCTCCAAAGACTTTCATTTAATTTCCGGTCACTGTCTATGGGCAACGCTCAAACTCGACTACCAGTTTACATTTTGAATCTCTTGCAAATATTGTCGAATCCCTTTCCCCGCGCAAACGCTGCACATTTGCCGACAGCCGTCACCAAATTAAATGACCCATTTCGTGACCGTTCACCTGAACATTTCGGCGATGGCTCACAGCGATTATTAGCCATACACGGGGACCTCGATAATTTCGTATATAAATCACAATATATCGGCGAGCCAGTTGTCGAGTCTTAGCCTTGGGGGGCGGGCAGCAAAATCAAGACAAAACGCGTTCGACGAGAATACGTCAAACAACAAATCACGAATTCGCTACAGTTATCATCCTCGAATGGCTCCAAAGAACATCACCAGGTAGCTTGCTGCTACTGCTACCACATATTCGTTCGTTATGTTGTACAACATAACGATAATATCTAATATTGAACAAAATTAGCTTCACACAATTGACTATTATGGCTATCCAAAGCCATTATGAATGGTTCTTCAAATCGAAAAATGGAACGATGGAATAAGAGCTCGAATGTACAAGCATTTCGTTTTTGGTCACGGACACTCCGTGTTTTCGGAATATTAGTTTAATTCCATTCACTTCACATTCACAGAGTGTATGATTTGCGGACACACCTTGATTTCTCCTAGCGCGATAACCCATGTTTGACACAAAATAAAAATGAAATTAAAATCCGCGGCATACATAATTTTTTAATTCTATTCACGATCACCTGATTAACCCTATCTTGCAGATCAGCTATCCCCGCAGCAAAATTTTGAGCGAAATACATGAGTCGCCCATGCACACGAGGGGTACATACTCGGACAATATCAGACTCACAAGATTGACATCGACGCACTGATCCCCGATTCCGAAAAAGACGCCACATATATCCTCCTGAGAACCGCATCTCAACTGACCACATTTTCCGCTTTGGCACCTCTTCACGCGGAGAGATCTATCCAAGTGGACAATGGGGTTTCAGGAGGATAAGAAATGCTCGTCGCAGTCTGCACGATCGAGAGCGAACGCGTGCAGCGCAATTCACGCGCGTTTCACGGTTTCCTCGCGCGCCTGGTTTCTCCCCCGGGGGTCCTCTCTCCCATACAGGCCGAGCTGCCCTTCAGCTGACAAACCGATTTCGTCGAATCCGACCTCCGACCCCGGATTGTATACACAACGGCCTTACATCAACAACGTTCGGACTCACGACATCCGTACAAGCGTTCATACACGCGCGCAATATTATAAACGTATAAAGAATTCACTGAGACCCTGCGAACTTGAATTTAAAATTTCTTACAAATTCCTGACATGATATAGGGTTTTGAAAATCAAGTCAAGAGGCAAAAAATTTCTTTTGCCTTAAAGGTGCAAAAATCAAAAATTACATTTTACAATTTAAGTGATATTTTTTTCCCTGAACAAGTAACCATCTAATTAATTTTGACAACAAATTACAATAACGTAATTTGAAAATAAACAAAGGACTTTTAACAAGACCAAATTAATTTTAGCAACAAATCGGGCATCACTTTCAATAATCTAATACCCAGAACTTGCTTATCCGACAATTTCGCCATCTTCAAATTTTAAGATGCTCCACCATGACACGACAAAAAAAAAAAAAATTAACTCCATAAACTGTTAAAGTCAACTTGAAATTCCCATTATACAGGTATTTCGCTGAACCGTGCGAGCTGACGAACGAGATCACGAAAAGAATATTTCATTACTTCCGATGAAATGATACATAAAACGCGTTTCCAGGATTTTATCAAAAATCAAACAACCTTTTATATTTAAAAATCTGCAGCACACAAAGTTTTGAGAACCAACTTCGATTTTGAACACTTCCGGAAATATTCCGAGAAAATAAATACTTTCTAAAGACACAATAAATAAACGAGCGTCTAAAAAGAACTATAGCAGACTCTAACACGAACCGAGACATTTTAGTGGCACGTACATACCATTCTCAGAATTAGGCCTTGGTCTCTGGAGCAAAACGTGCGCCAATATCTCCCCGCGCTCGTGCGGTTCTAGATCTGGTCCGAGAGAGTGAAACGCAGATTTCATGGGCAGATACAGCGTGCGGCTGATTGGTCGCGGCCGGGCTTCTCGATTGAGCTCCGGCGATGTAATGACGGTGGCCGACAAACATATCACGCGCCTCCGGAGTTCACCATTCCCACCCTCTCTCCACCCGACCACCTTCATCCACCAAATCGTGATGGCGGCGAAAAATCGGGGTATAACTAGTTCGAAATCTGGAACAATTGCGTCTCGTTTCGACCGACATTTACGCGCGAATGATCGATGCGCGCATCGAGATCGGCGATAATCTACGCTACATTAGCTGGTCCACATATAGTTGGTCCTGAGAACTAACTGGTTTGCAATTTCCAACCGAGACCACCGGATTTTTTTTCGGGCCGAGATACATTCGTACCCTTCCGTTCGTTCTCTTCTAAATGGAAAGAAAGCCGTGGGACCCGTGCCTGTACGTTAAGCGTTAAAGATTCCCACCTAGGCCAGGAACCTAGACAGACTAGGTCGAAATATTAGATCGTCAATCAATCAATCATGATTTGTCGGTCCTGGGACTGGTTTAACAGCAATGGGCTATGTCTCTCCATTATCTCCTATTTTCTGCCATTCTTTTCACTTCATTGTAGTAACTGGAGCTTGTGTCTTGGCATAACTGGGACACAACTGAGACACAATTAGATCGTGCGGTAGAACAATCGCATATTGGACATCTTCGTCCTTTGTTGGTCATTTGATTTTCGTATAAGATCTTCTCCGGGGCTGCTTGCGGGCACACGACAATTCTGACCCGGTGGACATCAAAACTAAGCCCGGCGCACTAATCAAGATCCAGGAGCAAATCTTAACGCATATTATTAAGTTGCGCTGTGGTACTCCATCTTCAACTTCCATTCGCTACAACGGCAGGTCTCAGGAGGATGCATGTGTCTAACTATAGGTGCACACACCATGATCCCCCCATAGCACCCTGTACATATCTACAGGTAGACAGCGTGAGGCATGAAGCGGCGCCGCTGCCCGTAATTTAGTTACGGGCTCGTTAACGCTCATTGAAAAAGCAATAAGCTTCGAGTCACGAATATTTTCTGTAATTATTTGGCTCTCTCTCGCCGATAACCACCCCTCACAGTACGCAGGTATACGTACGCAGGTAGGGAGGGTGCGAACCACCGTTGCCACCCCCCGCGCGGTGCTCTCTCACCATGCTAACTCGCGTGCGTGTGTGTGTACCCCCAGCACGCTCATCTCGCCAGAGAGACGACCCGCTAATTAAGTTTTCGTTTGAATTCCTTGAAACAAAACTCCCGTCTCATGTGTGGCGGCCTATCCTCCTTAGCACCCCGGACACACCTGAACTTCTCTCACTTGCACTCAAAGACACCAAATAAGCTAAAGTTCGAAGGATTCGAACTTGGAACCTTCGTCTCCGCATTTCGGTGAAGTAACCAACCGGACTTTCCAGAGACTCACCGTCCTGGGTTCAGATTCGTTTTTTAAACTCTTATTTCACATTAGTAGGTAGATCAATTTCTTTCAAAATCAATTAAACATCAATCTCTCTCGTTTGAAGAGCGGGCTACATCCTGGATTCCCAAGGCGTTTACAAAAAAAAACGTTATAGCTAACATTGTAAATTAATGGAAATAGTATTTTATCCAACGAAAAAATCAGACAAGTACGTACGAGGACGAATATATTAATTCTACGAAAGTCGAGAAATTCATGCACAACTGAGACTACACCAGCCGCCTTAGTTCATGAGAAGATGATTGAAAGACAATTGAAACACTCAGATCCATCGTCTTTAATTAACTTCTATTTCCGGTGGACCCCGACAGTTGCTAAGTATTTTTCAGTTGAGCATTTAATTATATAGTACTGGTACTTGTATATATCGCAGTACCAATGCATTCGTTCATAATGTCCGTCGGATCTGAAGCCATTCGTTTTCAACCTTATTAAATTTAACTCAGCGTCTGTTCTGGTCTAACGCTATCAAGCAGCTGATCTGCCATGGTGCAACACATGCCGCCCTGGGGGAGGGGGGGGTCTCAATATTATATTTTGGTATTCATATGCATACAAATGGAATATGCGGTGGGGTTGGTTGGTGGTGATGGGCGCCTCGGTAGGTGGCGGTGGTTTGCTCTGACGCGGACGACGGGCGCGCGTGAGTTTCCTGCATCGTTACCTGCCTCGATTTACCCACGGGGCAAAAAGGGTGTTCTCGGCAGACGGTACCACTAATAATAATCTGGGCGGCCTGGGTGCCTCTATTTTTTATTCCGCCTGGATTCCACGTCAGCAGATGAGCAGGGGAAAAAAAACTAATACAGCGTCTACTGCAATAGCTACAGTTAGTCATCTATGAACGTGGCACCTGCACGTTGAACGATGTTGGAATCAAAAATTAAAATCCCCAACTTTCGAGATGGAGATTTCTTCCCATTGTCCAAGGCTTCTTAGAAAATGTACAGCAGTTAGCGCTGGTTGAACAATATTACTTGGACGTCAGCTTTAGGATAAAAACACCGTTGCAAAAATATTTTTTCAACACAGTTGAAAAACAAAAGCCGTTTTATCTAACGTCAATTGTTCCACAACATGATGTTCTCCACTTAAATGGAAGTGACGCCCTCAGAGGATACAAAAAAGTTGTTCGCAGACAAAATAAATGACAATCAATGAATGTCAATCACTGTAGCAAGTACTACAGTGATACTACAGTTGATTATGCACCTCTCTAAACGCTTGAGCTAAATATTTCTAAATCGCGATCCAGCACCATCTAGTGCCGGGATCGAAGAAACGAGAGAAACCCCAGGATCGAACAAACGAGAGCACGAGCCGGGAATCGAACCCGGGATCGCCGAACCACGTGCGTCTACCGTCCGGATTACGACAACCGCACAACACCAAGTACATAACGGACAACCTAAAATCACGTAACCAATTTAGATTCAGATTGTCAGGTAATCTGACATCCACACGCCACACGAGCAGAAATTATCGTCCCGCAACACGACGGCATTCAAAACGCGTCCCAGGTCACACAAAACCATGAACCCGAACACATCGTAATTACAATTACGGAAACGTATATATCGCGCCGGCCCGTGCATGACCAACAAGCCCCTCCCCCCACCTCCGACCGCCATCAATATTAAATATAATTTGGCTAGCCTTCACGTTAGGCCAAACAAGATCGGCGCCATTTCCAAAAAGCATATACGCTCATACAGGTCGGGTCCAGCAACCTGCGAAGGTGACGTGCGGCAAAAGGTTTGGCAATTAACGCCGTCGTACACGACGTGCGTGCTCATCCACCACCATCACCGTCGGCCCGACACATCACCCCCGTGTATTATTATATATGAAGACACACACAAAAGGTCTCATTAAATCGAATACGTTAGTTACGCTTTGGCCGCGAGACCAAAGAGAGAGCACCCTATTGTTTGACGCACGGTTTTTGGACGTGGTCGACCGGTAAGACGCAATGGCATGCATCTATTCGGCTTTAAACTTTGCTGTGTACCGCGTCAAGCCGCCAAAACGGGGGACATTCATAAATTTCGTTTGCTAACAAAAAGTCAATGTGAGCGTAGTTGAAGTTCAGGACTGCCACATTTTATTTTATTTTTTGTTTTGTTTGGCAGGCAAAATTAGTAAAACACAAAATCATTGTTTCAGGTTTTGAACCATTGCTGCTGGCGATAATCTACCTTTCACAAGTAAATTATTGAATTTTGCGAATTTTTTATCTGCCAATAAAATTATTGAATTATTGAACAGTCATTGAATTAGTTTAATAATTAAAAAAAAAATTCTAGTCGCAATTGCAACAGACTGAGGTGCGGGCGGTTGGTCCCCAGGTTCGCCTCTCTGCGCAGGCTCTCGTTTATTCGATACTGGGGTACAGGTGAACAGGTGACCCCTCACATATTGACACAGCAACACCAGGGGTACATAATCTCCTGTTGTGATATTTACAACATTGATCTGGAATTATAATAGTATGAACCTTATGCAGTTAAAAATGATCAATATTGAACCGAAAAGGTACACCATTTGCTGTATAGTTAGCCGGAGCTCCAACAAATGCGCTAACCAATCGACCTGCCCCAAATACTTTAATTTTTCTGAACTTATTCAGTTGATGTTTTTAACAAGGCATTGACCATAAAAAATGTCAAATCGTGTTCAAATTTTTTTTTTATTCTTACACGTATTTTATGTATCGACTTTCCATTCTGCAACCGAAAATTTAGAAACAATTCCGTGGGTCTGCCTTTAAGTACCACGTCCACGTCTGATGACAAATAGCAGGACGCAAACACAATGCCCATAAACTCGCGCTTGCAACGAAAACGCCTTCAAAATGGGATCCCCGTTTGTCTCTGCCGATATAACACACATACACTGGCGGAATATTAAGAGAGGATGATTAAACACAGTTCATCACGCGGTGGGGATAAAATAATAATAAAAGGCAAAAAGTTTGGCAAACTCTCGCAGCCAGTATACACGGGATATTTATTCTCCGCCGGCACAATAATGCGCGAAGGCGGGCTCGGTGGGTGTAAAAAGGGGAGGGCTGCGGGGCGGCCGGTTTCGGCTAATCGTATTTACCTCGCCGTCCGACTTTCTTCTTCCCCGGCGCGCCGTGGCATGCCATGTACCTGAATCCAAGGAGTTACGACAAGACGTAGAGTGTCGAGTCCCTTATCAACGAGAACCAAGGCGGGGGTCGTTTATACTCGTACCATTACACTTAATACATAATTTGCACACATGCCGAGGTTGATGTCCACTTTACGGACATGAGCGACCAGAAAATACGGTGTCAAGTGGGGAGCGTAGCGAAACTGACTTGCCTAAAAAAATATAGCATGAAGTGA
>JAUJYS010000940.1:0-19578 GCA_033995665.1 Melogona broelemanni | reverse complement strand
TCGATTCCCGGCGCAGGTTTTCGTTTATTCGTTAGCCTGGGGTACTGGAGTCACCCTTGAGCTTCCATTAGGGAGTCTAGAGCTTAGGGGTGGATCCTGCTGCCTGGCTATTTCAGCTGCCATTCCACATCCCTTCCCTGCCCCTCGTACATCTCACTAGGAAATACGGTGATTTAAATGAAAAAGAGCGTCCGTTATAGAAACGAAACCGTTCCAAATAAAATGGAACCTAGACGTTGCAACGTCCCTCGGAAAAGAAATCGGTTCTTAGGATCGTCAGGTCACATAGTATTAGCATGTCTTACCCTATGACACTAAAATAAATCTGCACCCGGATTATTAATCACGTGATGAATGTCGATGCTGTTTCACGACAGCTTGACTGCCGTCAGCATTACAATGCAATTATGCCCGAATAATGGCGACCGTTAATCAGTTTTATAACTTACCATAACTTCACAACGCTCCGTTCGCACCGGAATTTACCAATACGAATTGAAGTTGGTGTGCAACTTTCGTGACTTGCATTTCTATAAGAAGGGGTTTAATCTCCAAATGTTTAGACTTTGCATATTTTTATAGCTTTAGATATTTTTGCACTGAACTGAGGAAAAACCAATAAGCTAACTTAGGGCACTGTTCCTTTAACCCCCTTCATATGATGAACGAAATAGCGGCATTTTTGATGCAACTTCCACTGCAGAAAAAAAAGCAATTTGGAGAATCTACTGTATAGATGATGACATTGGCTGAATCGCTTTGACATAAACCAATCTCAATTTTCAATCCTGAAATACTGCTTTTACTTATAGACGGAATATATATTTTTTAAACAACTTCCGATACGATGAATAATGGAATGGGACAAATTGGTTTGGCATACATCATGATCAATTTCCAATCGTTTCAATCAATTTTCAAAGACCATTTCAACTTGTACGGTGCAGTTCGATCACGGAAAAACAGTGATATAAACATAGAATTAAAATTAGAAAACATTTATAAATTTGATTGAAATTGAAATTTTTATAGGCGGTATTACAAGTGTTGGGTTTGTTCCTTTTAAAAAGGAACCCAGCCAAGTTCCTGTTCCTCCCTTAAACTAAAAGGAACCAGTTCAATGAAAATTAATAGGAACCTGACCGTTCCTAGTTCCTTTTCAAAAGAAACCAAGAACTTTTCCGTTATATTTTTAAAAGATGCCGCGTGGTGTAATGTTCCCCCAAAATATTTTTATTTACATTCATGATGACGCCAAATGGGCATTTGCGGGAACTAAATTCCGGTGCCGATTTGCGGACACAGATCAAAATCTTTAGTTATTTCTGTATTAATGGTAAAATAGTCCCGCTGCCGACACATTTTGAAAATGTGTACTTTAAGAAAATTGAAAGTTATGACAAAGGAAACCCTGTACACAGACAAGTAACCTTCGCATTAGCTCCTCAAAAAAAAAAAAGGAACTGAATCGTTCCTAGCGTTCCTTCCTAGGAAAAGAAACTTAAGCGTTTCTAAGTTCCTCAAAAAATGGAACTAGTTCCTAGGAACGAAACTTTTCCGTTCCATTGCGGTAATACCCAACACAGCGTATTACGAATGTCAATCGCCGCTAACGGAACCCGCCAACGCTTAAATAAGTTCGCGCAACTTTGATTGCCAATCACCAGGATAAAAAACCGTCGACTAAAAGTCAATCTTCTATCGATTGCTTAAAATAATACGAAGTACGAATGCTTTTTCTTATCTCAGCCAAAAGCGGAAATTTGCTGATCCGAAATCGATTGCAACGAGACACTTCTTAGACGCAATTAAGCCTAGTTCTCGAGAAATTGGGAGACCTGATAAGCTAATGATGCGCGCATTTTGTACTTGTAATAGGAAGACACAATGATCCGCTACTGTCGTGAAAGACGACCAAAAATGATAATTGCTTTCGCGAAACCCATTCAAGAGAGTAAACCGTATAGGCCGTAAGACTTGGAAGAGACTCAGATTTTATTTACTTCGAAAAGGATACCCCCATAACCCTAATTAAAGTGGATAGTAAATATCGCATACAAATGTAAAAATAAAAATACCATTAAAAACAATTTCTTATATTTGGACACGAGGGGTAGTAATCCTGTAGTGGTTAGCACTGCAGTGATTTAAAATAAAAAATAAACATGCCGATATACAGTACAGTGCTGATTATAACAGGTGACATCTCGTAACCTTTCAATTTATAAAATCGCGTGCATCGTAACAAAAATTATTAAAGTGATTGAAGCATCGAAAATTCATATATTGATGCATTTTCAACATAAACCCTATACTGAGTATGTATTTTCAACATAAACCCTATACTGAGTATGTATTTTCAACATAAACCCCCCCATTATCATGAGAAAATATTTTCTTCTTATTACCAATCGCTCATAATCAAATGCGCAGTTAAATCCTAATTTAGGATATCCTAATTTTGGGCGACAAAGAAAATAAAACCAATTTTGGCATTTGCTGCTTTGCTCTTGATTGACGGCTTAGCATCTCATTGGCATGGATGTCATCAGTTTCTGAAATTAAATTGCCTTCACTTCAGTGCGAGTCGTCATACACATACATGAATATTACGGCGAATTATACACATGTGTATGCCTTAGATTTTGTGACCGATTAAAAAATAATCAAAAGAAAGCAATTTTTGTCGAAAAAACGTTTACATTTTTGTATTCTAAAATACACTAAATCAACGCTGAAAGTTACGAGTAGTTTCATAATTTATTTTTTTCATGCACACGAGGTGGAAGATGGGAAATACCAAATCACCAAAATACCAATCTCCATAGCGACACGAGGGTGCAGTAATCCTGTAGTGCACTAGGCACTACGGTGATTAAAAAAAAATAAAAAAATACCATACACCACCAGAAAAAAAAAGATTGTAAAGATCCGGGAAACATTAACTGAATATCAACTGGCGAACTGAACGCCAAGAGACTTTTAGCTACAACGTCAACCTTCTGGTTTCGAATTTCCAAGATGCGAAAGTAATGTTTATTTACCGAAGCTTAAACGGATTCTTTAATTAAAATATCCTACTCCATTTTTTTATTTAGAATAGCTCTAATATCGGATATACCAAGTACATTCGGAGAACGTACACATAATTTTGCATAGGCATAAGAGGCATTCTCTATAATAGGAACAATTACTTCAACAACTTCGTATCCGTATGAGATCTCGCGCCGAATGTAGGGCGCAACGCGATCCTAACGGTAGTAATTGGTATTTTCTCCACAATCATATTGTATACATGTCCTACTCACACTGTCGGGTTTCAATTATTATTTTTTTAATCTTGCGTCACAATCAACATCATCACCTCAAACGGTAACGCGTTTCCTAATTTATCCAATTATCAGCAGTCTTAGCAACAGGTCATTTGACTCCCGACATGGGACCAGGGCTGTTTGCGGGCGCAAATTGCATTTGTAATTGTTGTTGTTGTTAAGATCCGTCGAGTCGTTTCCGACTCCTGATGACGCCATGGACAAGTGCTCTCCAACTGGGCCGATTCGTTGATTTGTTACCATAACTACCAAGATCACATCAATCAATATAAAGTGGTGGCCTTTATGGGAAATATTTTTGACATTTATTTTTCCCGTTTTTTTATTTAAAAAAAAAATCACCGTAGTGCCTAGTGCACCACAGGATTACTGCACCTTCGTGTCTCTATGGAGGTATGTGAGGGGCAGGGAAGTGAGGGGCTGAGAAAGGAAGGGGATTGACAGCTGGAATAGCCAAGCTGCAGGGTCCACCCCTAAGCTCTGGACTCCCTAATGGAAGATCAGGGGTGACGCCAGTACCACAGGAAATAACAAACAAACGAAAGCCTGCGCCGGGAATCGAACTCGGGACCACCCGCTCAGTAGAATGTGACCATACCTATTGAGCCACTGGGGGCCGATAATCACGATCAAGAATATTTTTGGCGATATTTGTATTTTCGTACCAGTCATTTAACTTGCCGCCAAACAATCCAGCGATTATCTGGGCATTTTATTCCATCAACACCAAACGATATTATTTTCCATCCTACTGTTTTTCCAAGTGCAATTACCAATACATATTACCCGTTCATCTGCCATGCATATCGCTATTTATATTTTCTACAGCCGAATTTCAGTACAGTTGTATATCGCTGTTTGTGCCAGTATTAACAACATAGAATAATGTCTTGTTTTTATTACTTTTATACAAAAAATAAATAAACAAATATGAAAGAGAATTGGTCACGTTACTTTCTAAATCTTGGCACATTGACTAATTAATCCTATCTCCAGACTTGCAGTTTTTTTTTTAAATGAAGTTCTTGTACTACAAGTATTTTAACTAATTTATTATTTTTAATACATTGAATGAAGGTTACAATTGCAATCGCACGCCTACTAGATGGCAACCTTGCTTAAATTGGCTAATGCGGTGAAATCAGTTTTCAGTCCAAATCATCAGCAGGAATTCCTAATTCTGCGTTCGTCCATTTCGACGAATCCGGATAGGTGTAATGACCCTAAACAAATGCAAATCATGCGTAAATTTACCTTATAAATAAACGAATAGGGAACAGCCCCGAAAATAAAAGAGAACAGGATCTGGCGAACTCTCATAAAAATAATTTAATATTTTTATGCGAGTTCGATAATTTTTGTATGACCTGACAATAGTGGGCATCACAATAGTTTAACATTAAAAATAGCAAAAAAGTTAAAAAATATTTTGGCCGTGTCGGGTCATTAAAAAATAATTAAAATATAATTTAAAAAATGAGAATTCGCCAGACTCCGGTCGACTTTCGTTTCGGCCCTGTTCCGGAACATGTTTCCCATTCGCTTAACGCTTTAATTTTGAATAAATCTACTCGCGTAACTCAAAAATATTTTCTAAATAGCCCCGGATCAATGAAGCTCTAGGAAAAAGGTTTGGAAAAAGAGGTTGGTTGAACTAGGTGGTGGTGATGATAACTTACAAAAATGTGTTCCGGTTCAGTGTAGAGGTGCCACAAAATCCACCACCACATGATCCCGCCCACGGTTTCTCCCAAGACCGTCGTCAGTCGTCCCGGTGGATCAGGTCCTACTCTGTAGTAGAATCTAGAAAGAGAAATAAAACGTGCTCATTTGAAATACATTATTTAGATCCTTAAAAATTACGTTGCATTTGTTGAATAGTTAAAAAAACAAATAACGAATCGCCACCAGTAAAGGTTCTTCCATGCGATTCCCCAACTATTTGGTCCCATTTCCCAAATTCATACGACAAGACTGGATTTGTTGCAGAGTCCCTCGCGACGTCTCCGGACCCATACCCTCGATCCCCCGACTTTAGGGAGAGCAGGAGCCCCCTGAGCTTTCTTGTCATAATACAGAGGCGGTTTGCTATTGCCTTCCCCCGTGCCAAGAGTCAATCTAACGATCAATTACACCGGGAATTGAACCTAGAACCGCTAGTCCGCCAGATCGGACGTACTGGAGTGGATTTATGCGATCGTAAAATTCGTTCTAAAATACGTAAATATTTTATTAAATTAAGAACACCCTCTCCAGAGATACATTCTGAACCAGTAAACATTTTTTTAAACATTTAAACACAATAAACAAGGACGATTCAACAACAGCTATGGTCGCTGGCTGCCACTTTCAAATATTTTTCTCCGTACGGAGCTCATGGAAATAATTACAGTCGCGAAAAGCTCATGCGAAAAAGGACAACAAGCAGAAATAAGATGACTGAGCACGAATTAACGAAAACATCCAAACGGTCAGTCAAATCAGTCGATAAACAAATGGGGATTAAAAAACAGCTGACACTTCAAATGACCCTCCCCAACCGCTGAGTTCAACCTTGGGCAATGGTTCCATTTCTTGGCCCCAAGCAGTTAGGCCTACTCCCATTGGACATGATAAAGGCCTCGCAAAAGAGTGATCTTACTTGTGTCCGCTCGATTTGGTGGAAGATACCGAGAAGTTCCTTTTTCCTGCATTTCTAACTGAAGATATCAGTCTTAAACCTCCACGAATCATCACGAAATTGAGTAAAAACCCAGCAAGGACCTACGAAGCCGATCCCAGGCCAGCCCAATACCCAATCGCTGGTGCTGCCACCTACCAGATGTTTAAAAAACGAACAACCAAAGCGGGAATTTCAAACAAATGATGCCAAAATACTTTGTTTTATTTTTCTACCAGTGATTTGTTTTTTGAATCAAGATTTCGCTAAATTAAATTTTAAAATAATTTATTTTCAGGATTTATTTTAATTTTAATTAATTAATTATTTGCATTTACAAAAAACATTGCAAAAATATCCCGCTTCCCTAGAGAAAATCATTAATTTCAATCTGTGTTAAAAGAAAATGATATTTTCATGAAACCACCCGTCAAAATGTTAATCGCGCCAACTAAACATAACAGGTATTACAATTGTTACACATTTTACATTGTAACACTTTGTAACAGACACTAGAAAATCAACGCAAACCTTTCAACAATTTATAAAACGATAGAATTCAAAATAACATACTCCAAAAATAATATACAATTCAAGCAATTTTAACTTACAAGAAAAAAAAAATATAATGACCAGGAAACCAAAAATTCATGTAAATGAAGTTTTTTTTAATATACAAGAAACTTCAATTAATAAAACAATAACTGGCTCTCGTCAATAATAATGCACAAAATATTTTCAATTTTTATCTTTTTTCTTATTCGGCTGCTTTACAATGTACCTATTAACAATTTCTGCAATTCGAGATTTGTGATCGATCACTTTCAGAGCCTGCTGCTTCGCCTCCTTCATTTGATCCATAATCATTTTGCACCGCTGGATATTGCCCTGATACAAAAAGAAATAATAAATTAATCTCGTTGCACATTTGTGAAACCAGAGTGACTCCTATTAGTTAATCCAATCTTTCATAAATTGTCAAATAAGTTTCAGACAAGAGCTTGGAAACTACGTGTACCTTTAAAAACTCGTTGGCTCGATTGAGGTCTTGGTCGTCCTCCTTGCTGCCAGTCTTGCTTTCCAATGTAGTGAGAATGGAATTGAGTCGCGAATTGACCGTTCCCTCCAGACCAACCTTTTCAAAAACAGACAGAACAATCAATTAACGCATAATAAACTTTTAATATTTAGTCTAATCTTGATCATAAATGACAGTTGCGGTTCGTTTATCATTTGTCTTGTAACTTTAACCCATCAGAATTTAATATTTCTAATGGCGCGAGCAGACAAGATATAAATTTATCGAAAAGCGTGTTTTAGAGCACCTCTACAGCAAGATGTCACGTCCAATCCAATCCAATCCAAGGCGAAATTTCTGTCTATATTGCTAGCTCTCTGGCAACTGAGCATGCTCTACGATTACTACGTTAACTAGATCGGCAAACGAAATATCTTACCAGATCATCCATTTGGTTGCAAACGTAATGGACTTTCCAGCCGTTGGCCTTCTGCAGAACACCCTTCTGATTGGCGATGTCGCTCACTGACACTTTCCTTTCTGAAACCCAAAAGCACACAAGAGTACATTAATACATTTTGAAATATTCACAAAATCTGGCGTACCCTCGATGGATCGCATCCAGGCCTAAGCGTTAAACATCGATACCAAGGACACCCACCTTTGGGCTTGACGTCAGAGTAGCGCATGAAGTGACTGCTTCTCGATTTCCAGCTGTGCCGGTAGCCATTCAGTAAAGCGATCGGCGGGCGCTTGCGATTCGAAACCCAGCGAATTCCGTCCTCGTCCATATAATGAGCTGAAACAATAGGCACTGATCGTCAGCCACATGTGAAAAAAGGAAAAACTCCATTATTCTTGCAAAATAATTTCCAACACTCAAAGTTTCAATGATTTTATGTTAACGTCTAATTTTAAGAACAGGTCAACATTCGTCGTACCTTCTTTGACCACCTCCTTTTTGACAACGGTCTTCCGTAACTTTTCGAACTCCTCCTCTCCTTCTGTCGAATGCATTTCGACGAGTTCATTGCCCGTTCTTCGTTACAAACAAAACACAAAATAAAATTTAAACAACAAGGTTAAAAAAAAAGCGCAACTTAGGGGGATACAGTGTTCATACTGAAAACTGAAAATTTATTTCCCTGACCAAAATCGATATTTTCTGAGACATTTTTTTTAGAAATAAAATCGCATTCGCCATTAATTTTCCTTAACCAAAAATGGAGTTTTTTTCACCATTATATAAGGAAAGAACACCCGCAGCACCACGATTATAAAAAAAAATGTAGCACCTATAGGCAAGGAAAGATCTCGTGCTGCGCCACAATTCTTAAAAAATGTAACAATATATATGGAAAGAGCGCTTGCAACACAGCGATTTAAAAAAAAAAAAAAAAAAATGTAGGAACTATAGTAAGGAAAGAGCGTGAGGCAGGTAAAAAGAGAGTGCGCGCATGGCGAACTTTTTAAAAATTGTAAAAAAAAAACACCTTGAAAAATCACCTGTCCACAAACTAGCGTAAAACGAAATTCACAAAAATAAACATTTAGATTTTGTTCAGATTTTTCCCTGACTTCCCAAATTTTGGACGATTTTCCCCATGACTTTCCAAACGAGTATGAACCCAGTAATAAAAATAAATAAATCAAATGAGGAATACATGCTTACAGCTGCTGCTTTCTTGGCTTCTTACGAGGCGATGCGCCGACAATGGCGGTAGGGACATTGTTCGATACTTGAGAGTTCGTTGTGGAAGTGGATGCCGCCGACGCTGAAATACCCAACAAAAAACAACCAAGTTTTAATATACGATGGTCTACCGATCAATTGTACAGTCAATCCACTGATAGCAAATAAACCAACTTGATTCTGATGTATCCGGAGGCTCCTGCTTGACGACAACGCTGAGAGGATGAACGCCGTTGCAATTGCTGTCGGCACTCTCGTTCGACTGTCCATTCTCCACAACATTTTCCCGCAGTTTGCTACTAAACAACGAAATTAAACAATTTAGTTCGGTCTGTAACGGAATATTTCTGTAAAATATTATTTGACAATTTTTGGGGCATCGAAATCACCAAAAAATATGAGCTAATTACTTTTTTTAAATATCCAATCACACTACAATATCACGACAGGAGAATATTTAAAGTATTTTTTGTATTTAAAAAATTATTTGTAGACTTACTAGGGAGACTTGGATAAGTCTGTGCCGTTGGACGCCAATAGGCCGCTGGAATCCGGCCGAGGGCTCGAAGGCTGAGATCCGGGGATGGAGGCGAGAAGATTTTTCCTGACGTGAGCGCTGGCCCTGTTCGTAGTGGACAAAAATATAGCTAGTCAGTAAATCGCATCCTTTCAAACCAGATCACAACCAAAACCCGACCTCTCTAAAAAATAACAGAGAAGACAATAACGTGTATCTTCATTACACGAGAAATCTGACCAATAGGCGATCGAAGCCACTCACCCGTCAATTGTCCGCTTCCTCAGAATACTTGGTCGGGGGGAGGAGGAGGGATTGGTGCTGGCGGTCGAGCTGCTCGGCTGCGACGGGCTGGAGGTGTGGGCTGCGTTTATGCTCGACGGATGCGGAAACAACGACGACGTGGTGGAATCCGGCTTGGCCCCGGTACCTAACGACAAAGAAGATCGTAATTAGCAGGAAGCAAACCACCTAAGACGAAAACCCAGAAAAACAATAAACTAATCTGCCAACAGCACATATAAAAATTAAAAAAAGCAGAAGCTAATCGATAGATTAAATAGAAATAAAACTAAAACAAAAATAAAAACGAAATCAATACGAATAAACTTATAACGCAACCTGAAGACGCGCAAACATGGGTCATGTTTCGCATCCGCGTTTTTATCATTCCCATTTCATCGAACATTACCTAGTAAATAATCAAATGATTTTTTCTTAAAATGTCGACCAGTACGGTAGACCGACTCACTGTCCAGGCTGGGGCTGAACGTGACGGGAACGGCCAGCGACGGGTGACCGGCACTCATGGTCACCATCATCGAGTTGAGGCTGACCGCCGTCGTGGTGGCTGCTGCCGCGCGAATGGCTGACGCGTGCATGGTGATCCCCGACGTCTGGTGAGATGGCACTGCCGAAAGAGAAACGGGCGCAATTAAGTGGCGAGCTTCCAAACTTAACACTAAGTATTCAGGTACGATCGAAGTAAATCGAATGACACAAGACATCAAAACATACATCTAATTCAGGTACATTTAAACTGTGTCCTGTTTGACTTACGCAGTCCTGTTCTGAGGGTGGGCGCAGCGAGCGCCGTGAAGGAATGGGAAGTTGGTGGTCCAGGAAACGAGTGCATGGTGAGCGTGTTGGTTGCGTTCTGCGGCTGGTACGACTCGTAGTAGTAGGCCGGCTGAAGGGTGAATTGACCGGGTGTCTGAATGTTGCTTGGTCTGTAATTTGGGAAAACCGCCGTGAGATTAGTGGAAATTGAACCACCCGTCGCGGACAAAGTAGTTCGACGCACTAAATACTACGCTACACGCCCGCTCGATTTAAAATAAATAAATCATACACTAATTACATTTATTCTACTCTTATATTCAAACACTAGCGCTTTAAGCTTGTCCGAGGACAGGCAGCCCTTTCGAAGGTTATTAAAATGACAACCAAGTTTTTACCTCTCTTGTCTGGAGTCGGCAAAGACGACGCTGGAGGGCGCCATTTGCGCGCTGGAACTGACGCGGCTGGCGGCGGTGGTAATCATAGGCAGCATCGACGAGGGGCCGCCCACGCAAGTGGACGCCGTGGCCGATACGGCTACCGAAGACATGTTCGCGTAGAGCGGGGCGGCGCCCAGGCTACGGGCGATCTCGAGATTGTGGGCACCGCTGCTGCTGCTGCTGCTACTGACCTCCGCCAGCGAAGGTCGTGCGGCAAGGGCCAATGATTGCGGATATACCTTGGCTGTGGAGAGAGCAAGATGTATGGAAAACTGATTAGAAATAGAAGCCGAACTGCGTTGTGCTTGATTGGCAGATGAATCCAGTTGAAAGTTTCTCTTAACCATATCCGAATTTTTATTATTATTAAAAGCATTTTACTATTGATAGCTAACGCAAATTGAAATAATGGGTTCCCTTGGAACGCCTAATAGAAAAACAAATTTCAATTGGAAATAGGTTTGAACGCAAAATTAATTTTAAAATCATGGCAAACTGTTAATATTTTACGTTGCATGAGCTGCTTTATGTACACGTTGATAATTCCGAAAAACAGAATTAATAATCTGTGACTTTACAGGATGTTGAGCAGCAACAGATAGTTTATTTAAAAAATGCGAAGAACAATCACTTACATGTATTTTGTTCATTGTAAAATAAGTGGTGGTTGTTCGTATTTTTTTTTTAAATAATCCATTTGTTGCTGCTGCTCAACATCCTGTCGGGTCACGGATTATTAATTCCGTTCTTCGGAATTCTCAAGAAGTGTCTTGTAGACACAAATTAAAAATTATTTTAGTATTTTACTCACAGAGATGATTACTCCAAACAAAATGAAGCCACATTTTTGAAGACTCAATGCTACTTCAGTGCGAAGGTAGCAAGGGTACTTTTGACAAGAAATGAAAAATACTCCAAATAAATGAACTTTGGTTCGAGTTCACGCTGGAAATGTTGATAACAGACTACTACCACGTTATCGTAAAAGTCACCCGGAAAAGGAAGTGCCGACGAGCAGCGTGAAATCTCTTAACTTTTCCTTTTACGAATGCGCCTTGGTTGGTCCCGTTTGTACGTACGTGGTGGTAAGTGGGAGAGGGAACGGGGCGAAAATCTGAGCAAAGACACTTGCCGACTGGGATGGCGGTGATGGAGGCGCTAGACGAGGTGGGTGGCGACGGTCTCGGTGCGCAGTGTGCCGTGGAGATGGGCGAAGCGGTCACCACTGCGACATTAAGACAAACACACACCACAGTCTCAGAACCACATCTCTCGAATTGACAAGTCGAGTACAGTTATGAAGGTGGGTTAAGACCATAGTGACACCCTTTTTATCCCCTTTCTTGTTTTTATTATTACTTTTTATCGACAATCACTGATGGTTATAACTGATGTGAATATCACAACATGATATCCTGTACCCCTCTAATCGATTGAACATTTGTGGAAGATACTAAGGGATCGAATAACAAAATCCAAAAACCAGAATCGAACCCAGGATCGTCACACGCATGACGGATGCTCTACCACTGAACTACGAAGACTACGTTTTGGTTAAGCGCAAAAATACAAGCTACTGAAAAGAGCTATCACGCAAACCAAGGCTCTCCAATACTGCCCACATAAAGTAACACAAGATTTTTAAAACCCATAGTTGTATCCTTTGGAGCGTATGATTCTAATAAAACCTTTCATTTCTTAGCAAAGGGAACAATAAAGATAACTTAGGAAAGGCAACTGGGCATCACTATGGCTTTAACCCAGTCATATACCAGCAAGCAAGCCTTGAGGGGCTCAAAGGACTAGTTAATGTCCTATTCTAACAGACTCCACATATGATACAACACTAACATCCGAGAAGCATCATCTTACGTGGTCTGGAGAGCGAGGATATGAGTCCACCGGGATTGGTGACGGACTGGTGATGCGGCATGGAGGATACGGCGTGCACGTTGGGCGCGATCACCTTGGGCAGGGGATGACCGCCATGCGACGAGTGCGTGGTAACGGCCGGCCCCGGTCCTGACGTCAGGGTGGAGGAACCGCTGCCGGCAGCGGTGGCCGAGTGCAACTGGGCCCGGTGCTGGGGCGACATGCCCACCACAGACGAAGGGGGCGTGGCGCCGCGCTGCTGATGGTGGGACATGGAGGACATGAGCTGGGGGCCGGGGACGTGGGGCGACGAAATGGCGGGTGGAGGAACCGAGGAGGAGGCGGTGGTGGTGGTGGTGGACTTGTAGAATACCTTCTCGGGAATCGGTACCTGGAAGGGTGACAAACCAAAGAAACGTTTTTGTATATTTAATTTTTGTTATTGATGTCGCAGCTGTAGCGGCATTTTGCCTGTGGTGACCTGCAGGAACTTCTGTATCCCTCGCAAGTGTTGGGTACGTTCCTTTTGAAAAGGAACTAGTTCCCGTTAAATTAAATTATCCGCGGCATACGAGTTTTTTTAATTTCAAATTTTCATTCGATTTAAAAATGAACAAACAAAGATTGAGTTCAGTGCACTGTCGCTTAATTTTTTGGATGTCAACTGACTGTCACCATAAGTGACCGCGAAGGTGAGACTGTCTTGGGTTTGTGATGAATAGATGACCCTACCTGGTTAAACTGTTGCACGTAGGAATGCACCTTGGAGACGGCCGATGGTCCGTGCACTATCGCAGGGTGGGCCATCCCCTCCGTGGAACGTGGACTGGCAATAAGTAGTTGGGCGGCGAGCGGATTGCTCGAGGTGTGACTCGAGAGCGGTCTGTAAAATTTATAAAAATTAAGATCATGGTTCGTACTGAAAATAAAAATGCGATTTTCCTGACTTCCTTACCGATATCAAAATTTCTTAGACTATTTTTGAAGAACAAATTACAGTAGCTTTCTCTTACTAAAACGCGCAGGATTTTATTGATGACATATTTTCGTGAAAAACGAAAAGGGAACACATCGAAAAATATAAAAAAGCTCGCGAAGCGCAATTCCTTAAACTTTGGTAACTGTACATTGAAAAATCGAGAAGGGAGATAATTATTATTCAAGAACAATTTTTCTTTTGTCCAGAATTTTCCCCGAACTTCTATTTTTAAATTATTTTCCCCTGACTTTTCTTGACCAAAAATAATTTCCTTCACTTTCCAGCCTCTGCCAGTTTAACTGGCCGGTTTCGGAAGTAAAATCGTCAGAAAATATCAACCGTCTCGTATGGATTTTTCCGCCACTAAAATTACCTAATGCCCTCGGCAACGGTGGACGTCATGGACATCGGCGGCGCCGATCTCACCGGACCGTGCAGTGGCGACGAAATCGGCCGCACGTTGGTCAGAACGGATGCTCGGGGCTGTCGAAAAAACAAATATACAATGAACCACTGCCACAACATCCAACGACAATAACATCTGAATTGACCGAACCAAATTCGAATTAACTTACTTGAATGTGGGACTGCATTGGCCCCGATGACGACACAATGTTGGAGCCGAAAATATGAGCCGGCCGGTTGGTGGGTGTGGCCACCGTCGCCGACCTGAGGGCCGTGATGCAGGCCACGGCGGCAGCACCTAGATTACAAGAAATGAATTCAAAATATTAAACCCACGAATTATGGTTTTTAAACCGGGGCGATGTCATACATCTAACAAATAAAATGTTAAAGGCGTCAAAAACGAAAGGCGACGAAGCGCTAAGACGTCATGTTTCAAAAAAATTTTGAGGAAAAGGGAATTTTTGCTTGTTGGAAGGTTGGGAATTGTTTTTGATCTTTGACGCCTAAGTCGTTGTCACTTGAACGCCTGAGCACTTTATCGCCAGATTTCAATGTCGCCTTTTGAATTTAACGTCTTAAGTGTTCGAGCCTTTGAAATTTGACGTGTAAGGGAAATGACGCGTCCGTCACTTAAAAGTGTAAGGGTGTCTGGTTTGAGGAAAAAGGAATTTGGTGACTGACCCCTGGGAACGTGCGAGCTGTAGGTGGCCTGGATGGCCGGATGACCGCCGGTCTGCTGGACGTGGCCGGGACCGCGGATGATGGAGGCCATGGTCGACGAGGGGGTCAGGGTGCTACCGGAGTGCATTTGCTGGGAGGCGGAGAGCGGGGCCGCGCGCGAGTTTAGCAGATCGCCGGGCAATGGCCGACTGACCACTACAGCAGCAGAAAAAAATTCAAACACATTAGCTAATCAACAACTTAAAAAAATCACCAACTTTGGCATCTTATTTGCTGTTTCCCTCAATATTCTTCGCAATATTTATTAATAAAAAACTTTCAGAAGACTTGGAAAATTATAGAAATTGGAATCAAGTACACATATTTTTTTATTGGGGAAATTCCCCTCACTGAAGTGAATATCACTGCAGAAGATTATATACCCTTCGTGTTGCTTAGGCAATATGTGAAGGGTACAAAAGACAACAGGCCAGCTGAAATTGTTGTCAAAATGATATATTTTATAAAGCACTTATTTTGTTTATTTGTGGCTAAAATGCTAACTAACACCGAAACACGTCGACTAACAATATTTTTTTGTTCCCGTTGAACGATAACAGGATTGAGCATTCGATGCGTTCGATTTGGTCTTGCCAACTACGCAACAAAATTAATGAAGACTAGCGGTAAAAAAAAATAAAAATAAAAAACGAACCCGTCTTTGTGATGACCGCTTGCGGTGTGCTGACAACTGGATTCGATGTCGGCGCATTGCTGGATTGAATGGAAGTGATGATGGCTCGACCGGGAAACTGAGTCCTCACTGGACTCTAGAAAACGAAAGGAAAAATTACGGTGTCAGTTTAAATACGATATAGCTGGGGGGAATATTAAAATCGTACAGGTGTACACAAACGGGGGCAAAGCAATTTTGGACGACATTAACAGATTTCGCCTTACCGAGAATGCAGATTTGACGCTGTCCTGCAGGGCCTGGGGTCGGCTGACCGTCGGCACCTGTAGTGATTCTAAAAACTTGGGCAGAGCCTTGTCAGGCCCCTCCCGCGAATCCAGCTTGGCCTCAGGACCACTGATCTTGGGGTTGTTGGTACTCATGTGCGATGCTCTGGAAATAGTTAAGAAACGCACATAATTTAATACTTTTTTTTTAAATTGTGTCACTCAACAGGGCATGTAAAAACCTTGACAAGAAAATTAAGAGATGTTTAAATCATTCTGGTAAACCGCAAGTTTTTCGCAAAAAAAAAACCCCAATTATTTTGTTCGGTCACAGTAAATGCCATCATGTTGCTATGGCAATATCTCAGGGGTGTATTTTCGTCAGTACCCCGGGATCGAATAAACGAGTGGCCGTGCCGATTTCTGCCCAGCATTTTTGAATTTCGCTTTCGTACATGAGAACGAATTTCGAATGAGTCAAACACTTGAATTTCAACGAGTTTCTAAAGTTAGATTCTTCTTAGAAACCTGTAAAATATTTCTTCACACCATTGGAAAAACACGTACAAAAATAAGTAGTCAACGAACACGAAGCTAGGATTAACAGTCCACATAATGAATTGGTAATTTCAATCGCCATTCGACGTTTCACCTAATATTTTTCCGTAAGTGACAGACACGCTGTCAAACGTCAGCTGATCGATTTGATAAGGGGGCAAAATAACATCTAGGCCTAGGTCGCCCATATATTCACGAATTCGCAAATGCAAAAAACTAAATACGCAAATCAGCCGAGCATTCAAGCATTACAAGTTTTAACAATCTCGTGTTTCATACACAGTAGTAGTTGCTACTGTATCAGCTGGTTTGGGGGTTCGCCGTATAACACCAAAAAATCAGGATTAAGAGGGAATTGGTAGTTCAGACTATTGCCACAATATTACGTATTGTTCCTGAT
Source organism: Melogona broelemanni (assembly GCA_033995665.1). Lineage (NCBI taxonomy): Eukaryota > Metazoa > Arthropoda > Diplopoda > Chordeumatida > Chordeumatidae > Melogona > Melogona broelemanni. The sequence continues at coordinate 3,023 of JAUJYS010000940.1, read as the reverse complement.
TGTAAGTTGCACAAAAAAAGTGGTATTGAACCTCAGAAAAAAACCAAAGAGGGCTTTTATAGCACTTGGTGATTTCACGTCCATATTTGGCCTAGTTTTTTTTTTCCATCTCGCTTACAGCATCGAATCTGTTGATAGGCAACTCGTGTGACCTCTTGTGTCCGGGATCTAAAGTGAGTATTTTAGCTCAATAACTGGCCCATAGATTAGGACCATCGATTGTGTAATTTAGGTGGTCCAAAAGCCCTATCCATTGACAATGTACCAACCCTGTTGGGGGGCCTGGATAGACTGTGGCAAAGGGGATAGGCGGGATTCAGTGTGTGAAAACATTCCAAACGAGAATTTATCCGGGAATAATTAAACCTTGTGGCGACCGTTTTTATTGGTGAGAATAAGGAATGCCCCTTTCGTACAAAAAATAAAATCGAAAGGGGTCTACACGTATCCGTGTCCACTACTCTGTTTATATACTGACGGCCATATAAATTCAAATTCCGACCTGACAAAAAGAGGGCAGTTTCCACTTTCCTACCCCTGCGTAGACAGTAGACTATTCCTGGCAGTATGCGCAACCACGAGCACGCCACTGAGATGGGTAGGAAATATGACATTGGCGCGTTGAACAACTTAATCTAATTCGCTCAGAGCGTCGACGCGGCAGTCGCACGGGGATATAGCGATTTATCGACGCGCTCGCTGAATATGCCCATGTTTGAGCATAGGATAGCCATCACCTGACACGACCATATTGAGTTAGCGCCGAACTTGGAAGGCGTTTGAAACGGCGTGCGTCAAGCTATTTTAAAATGAGCAGGATGGTGGCAGCGAACTGGAAATTTGAATGGTTCAACGCGGCTCATCTGGAAGAACTTTGACGGCCGAAAGGAACTGGGCCAAATTAGGACTGGTCCATTCGGCGAAACGAACCGGCGTTAAGGGGTGAACGTTGAAGAGAAATAAACGCATTTTGAACGCCTTCGTTTGGTGAAATTTCACCATTTCGCGTTCTGCGAACAATTTTTGAAAGTCTCGCGTTTCGCACAAGCGGGGCACAACTACGAACGGTAAACGATTTCTGGCAAAACCATCATTTAATTCGCAATCGACTTGACAGAAATCTACTTTTCCTGCGCGTTTTTCGGTCAAATTTACTCGGGAAAATTCAGCCACTCTTCCCGACGCAGCTAGGCACGCAATTTGGCCACGGTCGCCCCAAACATGCCTGAATTTTCTACATTATGGCTAATAAAAATTGTTTCGAGCGCTTACCTTATCGACGGCGGAGTCAATCCGAGCTTCTCGAAAGCAGAGTTGATAATTTTCGTCACGTCATTGGGTGTATCGCGAAAATATTTTTAATTTCGTGCAGCGAAACAAACCGTACAAGCGTCCCTCACTTTTCTTCGACTACTGAATTGCGCATGCGCACTGACCTTCGGGCGTCACATATTCAGTTCGACCAATCAGCTAGCGTGTTACTTTCTCTGCTGCGGCGGGAGCCAATCCAATGCATTGATAAGCAACTAGGAAGAATAGAAATCTTCCTTCGCAAAATATGTGTGGCGTGGTTATAACGCGTTTGACAATTTGACTCAATTGCGCGCTTGCCAAACAAGAAATAATGTTTAATGTTTTAACGCGACATTCCTTGGCAAACTTTGATGTAACATTTCTCAACCCGAGGATCTTGGAGAAAACTGTTGCCCGTGGTAGCCACTAGATGGCGTCAGGATGACCGTAGTCGACGTCGGATTCGAAGCGTGCTTTTTATTTTAAAGTCTAGCGGGAAAACGTCCCCGTCGTCGCCATCTTTTCTTATTTATCACAAAAATATTCAATGACTTTAAAACTATAAAATAACGACAACGATTTTCTGACAATGATATCAGTATAAATCAAATTTTCTGATATGAATTAACCCGTACGTTCAAATTCAAATCAGATTAAAGATTTTTTAAAAAAAGCTTTAAATACTTAAAATAAAAAACGAAAAGTAAATAAAGTTTTTTTCCTAATTTTAAAATGCGTCATTTTGACGCTGTGCTTTCAAATAATCTTGATTACTTCTCAGAGGAAATCAAATTCGAGACCAAATGAAAAGTGGTTATTGGATTTGGTTACGAAAATTTAATTTTTTGTAGTTATGAAAAAAGTGGTAACACATCAATCAACCCATTATAAATTTAATAGCACAACAGGAAAAATTCTGACAACGCAGCAGCCCCAACGCATGCGACTACTAAAACCAAAGGCTTTATCTTGATTAAATTTTGTGCAGCTGATTGAAAGAAGCCTTGAACCTCTATTAAGATGATATACGAGTTGGAGAAATTAATAGACTCCAATCTAGTCAGTCGTATCCGTCTCCCATCCACTCTCGATTCAAAGACGCAAAGGCACATACAGAACGAGTGACGACAAATAATGGAGTTCGCCTTCGCTGCGTCAATTGATGGTGGCCTTACTGACAGTAATCATCACTCATCATGAGAAAGCACGATCAATTCATTTTAGCCGCGATACGCTGAAGCAAATTGAACCATTACGTTTTGCAGTTATCATCAGCGCCACCTATTGAGCGGTTACAAAGTAGAAGATGTTGAGTTTACGTCCTGAAATAAAAAGAGCGCCTTCCTTTTCATGTGAAGGCGGCACCCACACATGTGACGTCAGAAAGTGCAAATATTCTTTTGCTGGCGAAAGCGCTACAATCAAAACCCTCTCTCTCCTCCCCTCTATTAACCGTATTTTAGAGCTTAGAGGTGGATCCTGCAGCCTGGCTATTCCAGCTGCCATCCCTCTTCCCTTCCCTTCCCTGCCCCTCATATATCTTCATAGGGACATGAGGGTGCGGTGCACTAGGCACTACGGTGATTTATATAAAAAATATATATATAAATAATGTATCTGTGGAATCAAAGAAATATCAATAAAAAATGAAGAATTTGTGCGGCCCCCGTGGTACAGTGGCTATAGTCATAGACTACTAAGCGGGTGGTCCCGGGTTCGATTCCCGGCAG